>JAOVVA010000016.1:5395214-5412714 GCA_028565275.1 Leiocassis micropogon
AACCTGTCATTGAGGTAAATGCTGGGTTTCTTAATAAATCTAAAATATGAAAAATGTATACATCATAATTTAAATGTCTTCAGGATTGTTCTACGATGCACAAATTGAAAAAAGTAAGGACGAAATCTAATGTAGATATGTCCAGACTTTTAATGGCCTCCCAGATCTAGTTTTGAATTTTTAGCTTCAGTTTTGGTTGGTTCTGAATATGTTTAGGTTTCTTGAACCTTGCAAAAACCATGCAGCTAAATGAACTATCTACTCATACTACTAAATTGCTACTAGGTGTTAAAGTGTTTTTGTGAGTGTGAGATATGGTTTATGACGGTACTGTATTTTTGCTTATTAATTATTTTGCAATAATCTTCATAGAATACCTGTAGCATGAATTATATAGTTGTACATTATCTTCTATTCACATTTAATTCATTTATTTCACCTAATTATTTTCCCTTTTTGTACAAGCTGGAACATTGCACAGTCTTTTACGTTATGAGAACGATTACCCAAGTGAACAAGCACGCCTGGATGCAGGTGGACTCTACCTCAGATTTCTGGAGCTTGTTAAAATCTGGGGTGATGTAGAACAGAATGCCATCTTTAGCCCCTGGGAGAGTGATGCCTCGGAAAAACAGGATGAAGAGCATGAAGTATGGATAAGTAGCAGAGAAATAGACCACCTGTGGAAGGTGAAACACTAAAATTTGATGTTCCGCCAGATATGCTTTCACTGGGATTTATTTATTCAGTAGTGCAGAAACCTGGTTTACATTTTAAGTTAATGAATTTGTGCTTAATTGCCAATGTCCGTGAAAATTTTGGGCCACTAGAGAGTGCACATATGCCAACTGCATCAGAATTCAATTATCTTTTGGCAACAAGGATCAATTGAATGTCCTGATTGTGTTTTATTGCCTCTGAACAGTATTTATAAAGAGTGTTAAATTCTAACACTCATTTAAATGATTGATGAATGAGTAAATGAGCAAAAAAGAAGTTGTGAGAATCTAGACCAGAGATGTCAAATCTTCTCAAGAAAGGACCAGTGTGTGTAACTGTGTTTGTGTGTGTGTGCAGGTCTTCAGTCCAACCTGGCACAAGTCACACCTGAGATTATTGAAGGCCAAGAACAACTAATTAAACAAGTGGAATCAGGTGTGGCTTCTGGTTGGTTGGAATGAAAATCAGCACTGGAGAAGATTTAACACTTATGATCTAAACAGATTCTTTTGTGAATTATGCATATAAAAACATATAGCCATATGGAAAAGTAATATGCATGCATTGTGAGCCAAACCTTTCCAGTCCATTCAACCCCTTTCCAGATGGAGAAATAAACAAGAACCCAGGCTAGAGCAAGAGTCCCAGCCAGCGGCCAACGCAGCTCGCCCGGCTCTTCCAAGCCACTGGTCAGCTGGTGCATGTTCCTCCTATAAGGTCACACACAAGTTATACTGTATATATGCTAATCTTACTTAAAAAGCTATGTAGGGACATAAATTATCCTGGTAGTGTTATTTATGCCTTACATGCTGATTTTTCTATTCATCAAAGATTCTCTTATATATACACAGCATAAGAAAAACATGTCAATGTCTGAAAAGTAGGCTTAATCTTACAAGCTTCAGTGCTCAGATTTTAACAGATCAACCCTGACATGACCATCTGTCAGCCAGAAGAGGTCACACTGGGGTGAGGCTTCAGCAATTCACTTTGATGATAAGTAAGATGGAGGAGAAATTGAGCACAATCATGGGTGCACATCTGAAGTGCTACAATCCAGTTCTCAAAAACTATGAGCCTTACCTTGACATGCAACCTTGTGTGTATACAAAGAGATATACATACAGTACAGTACATGTTGATTGTATGATGATTATCGGGTGGATAGTTTATAATGTTACAGTATAATGTTACTCACAATGACCTGCTAAATGTTCTGCTAATATTATTTGGCTCTGACGCTATCCTTAGCTATCCTAAGCAATTTGTGCTTAAAAAGCTAATCAGGTTTCTACTTACTCCCAAAATTCAGTTACAGCACTGGTCAGGTTGGTGGTGTCAGTCAGGCTGTAGTTAGAAAAACACTGATCGGTGTTCCAGGGATTATCACAACTCTGCCAAGGTAACTCCTGTCAAGGTAGTAAAAGAGGGATGGTAAGATGGATGAATTGATGGATGGGCAGATGGCCAAATCTGGATAGCGAAATTAATGGTTTTAAATTCCAGACTTGTCAACATGTTCAGTGTACGCTTTTCAGAGGTGGATTTATTTTAAAACAGTTAATTAAAGACCTGCTGATTATCTGATATCTGAATGTTATTAGTTGGACCTTTATTAACATTTGTTGGAACTTGACCATATACAATGTGCTCCAAAAACAACATCAGATATCACAGATTTATTACATTTTTAATGAAATATGTTAGTTTCAATAAATGCATAAATTCTAAGAGGTATGCCAGTCCAAAGAGAATGTTTCTATTCCAATAGCTCAGAGAGCAATTGTGGAAAATATTCCTCTGCTCCAAAAAAAAAATAAAAAAACAGATAGAATTTATTTCTGTTGAGGCTTTGTGCACTGTAAAGCAGAGATGGATTCACTAAAAGCCAGGATGATGACCTCAGGGGAGATGGACACCCAACAAGGGATAGAGCAACATGAATGTAACAATGTAAGCTGGAGCTGGAGAAATAACCTCTTACAGAGGAGCAAGACTGTTTGATGAAGTAAGTGAGAGAGCCATTTTGAATCTCAGTTCCATAAGAGTCTTATAAGTCACCAACGTCACTGTGCATGTTAAGAGGTTATGGAACACATGCTTACTTATAACTTAATGAATAAATTCCATGATTATTAAAGAAATTTATTTTAAAATGCACTTACCAAATAAATTATGCAATCATGAAAGATTTAATGAAAAAAAAAAAAAAGTGGTGATACATGAATAGACAGTTACTGAAGCAACAAAGCATCAGAACATACTGATCTGAAGGAGCTGAACAGGTAGTAGAGGGCCCAGGAGATAATTACAATGTAGTAGATGTTAAGCCAAAAGGACAAAACTGCAGCAGCCAGACCTACACCTGAATAAGAGAAGAAAATAAAACATAGAATAAATAATAGGACAGGCAGAGAGGGAGAGAGAGAGAGAGAGTAAGATTGCATCAACACTTAGTTTAAATATAAAAATTTTAACAACAGTCCCTGAGACAAAATCAGATTCACAAAACATAAGCTTTCAAGCCCTAACAAGAAAACTAGAGGAATGGATGCATGGAAACGTTTTCCATAAGATGCCATGAAAAAGAAACCTTGAGAGGAAGTCATTTAGTGTGTTAAAGGATGTTCAGCATAAGCATTTTGTGAATTAGACTATGTTCACATTACAAGCGGCATTGCTCAGTTTAGATTTTTGGTCGAATATCATTGCTGTATGTTGATGTATTGACAGTTCACATTCATAATTAGAAATTACTTTTATCTGACTCTAATGTTGATGCGTATGTCTTATTAAATGGCATGCATGTGAACATTGATACATTTTTGATCGCGCCATCTGATATTTTAGCAAAAAAATTACATTTTGCTGTGGAGAATGGTAAGCAGTTAGTTGGCTGTATTTTTTTTAATCCAGAGGAGGGAAGCAAACCAGAAGCCTCGCTTTAGCTGTTGCTAGCTACGGTATGAAATCCTCGCACTGCCGGGGCTGAATGACGTTAACGAGCGCCTACTGCATGTGCATGAATTCCTATCTGCCCATTCTAATTCAGATCACAGATATCCAATCTATCTGATCTAAGATCACATTTAAAAGTGATTCTGATTTGATCTGAAAAGATCTAAAATTTAAAAAAAAATCTGCTATTATTACAGTATTATAAAATACAGTTTTACTGATATTACAGTAAAAAAATCTAAAAATTTAATCACTTCAGGCTTGTAATGTAAATGTACCTTAAAAGTCCAGGAAAGGACAAAGAACACTCTTTATGAATACTGCAGTTACAACTAGGTATGAAACCTACAGCATCCAAGTAACACTTTCCACTGAATCTGTTAGATAAGTATAGTCATAAATTTTATGTTTTTACAACAAACAGCTCTCTTGATAGATCTCTGCAGCACCAGCTCACTACTTGAGCACATCTGTTGTTCATTAAGAATAAGGCAGTATTTGAGAGTGTAGAAGTAGCCAAGAGCATCTGCTGGTTGAGGCCAGGCATTCTCGTACTTTTTAAATGTGCAAGATTAAAATAAATGTCCAGAGCTCACATATCTTTACTGTGTTGCACAGTAAACAATGCATCAACCAATCAATCAATCATTGATTAATTATTAATTTTACCTACCTACTTTGTTGGTTCCTTTTGTATATGTATTGCTAGAAGCTTATTGTTTCCATGCATTGCACATTCTCTCGCCATTTTTGTGTTCATTTCTGACCATAGCACTATTGATTTAGTTACCAAACTGATTTTATCTTAGCAATCACATTACAATGTGTACACTTGTCATTTACACTATGTGAGTCCCAGTGCAGTGCCATATTACATACTTACACACGATCATCCACACTAAGAGCAATTTGGGAACGCCAATTAGTCTAACCTGCATGTCTTTGGATTGTGGGAGAAAACCCAATCTCAATGCACACAGACCCCGAGTCAGAAATCCAACTCTCAACCCTGGAGATGCAAAGCAACAGTGCTTACTACTATGCCATATAGAAAACAACAAAATTAAAGGAACCTGGATCCTTATTTAATCCCCTAGCAAAATTAACTTAAAATCAGATTACGACAGAAACATGCATATCAATAACACATAGTAGTGAAGACTTTTTTTAAGGCAATTTTTTTTTTTACTTCATGTAGGTAACAAGCAGATCAGCATTTAGAATGTTTTACCATTTTCTTCCATCTCTTCAGCAAAACCATCAACCTGTGTATTAAATTCTGTACCAATTTAATACCAATTAAATGTTTGGACACACCTTGTAATTCCATGGTCTTTGCTGATTTTTCCTTTTTTCTGGCTACATACTTAAATCTTTTAAACTACCAGTTATTAAACAGCTGATTAAGAATCCTGACCCTGATCCCTGTCAGTTTTCTCTTAAAGATCCTAGTAAAGGTTGTAGCACAGCAGTATCAGATAAATGATCTGCTCTGATCAGGGCTGTGTCTCTTTGCTTGATTGACCTTAGTGCAGATTTGGACAAAACTTGTCATATTCTTCTTCTTGATAGATTAGAAAATGATATAGGAGTTACAGGAAAGGTCCTTTCCTTGTTCAGGTCTGATTTGACTAATCCTTATCAATTTTAAAAGTTTCATGTTCCACAAGATTCCGTTTTAGACCAGTTACTATTTTCTCTTTATTTGCTTTCTCTGAGATAAAGATAATTCTCTGGATAAATATTTTTCCCAAGTATGGTATTAGGTTCTGCTGTTATGCTGTTCCAGCAAAGCCAGATGAGAGACATCAGCTTAATGAAGACTGAGGAGTGTGTGAAGCACATTAGACAATGGATAGCTACTAACTTCTTTCTCTATAATTTTGACAAGACAGAAGTATTGGTACAAGGTCCACATGCAGCTAGAACTAAGTTTCTGATCACATAGTAACTCAAGATAACCTTTCCAGCTTTCATCATCACCAGGAAAAGACCTCAGTGTGATCACGGACTGCAGTCTTTCATTTAAAGTTCATCTTGATAATATTACTTGAATATTCATTTCAGAAATATTGGCAAGAAGGTGTGATGCAGAGAAAATAGTTCATGCTCAATTCTGAGAAATTCAGGCAGATATTTATCCACCATGCATTTACATTTACATTTAGGCATTTGGCAGACGCTCTTATCCAGAGCGACTTACAAAAAGTGCTTTAATGTTTACATCATTGGATACATACTTACACTGGGCTAACTAGGTTAATAACTAAGTGCCATTAGTCCAATAACTGGGGGTGGGGGGGGGTTAGTCCAAGTACTGGAGGAACAGATGCAGTACCCTCTGGCATCTAATTGGCCCCAAATTTATTTTGCAGGACAACAACCCCAAACAGACAGCAAATGTCGTTAAGAACTATCTTCAGTGTAGAGAAGAACAAAGAGTCCTGGAAGTGATAGTTTAGCCTCAACAGAGCCCTGATCTCATTGTTGTCGAGTCATCTGGGATTACATGAAGAGATGAAAGGATTTGAGGCAGCCTACATCCACATATGTAGAACCAAGTCCTCCAAGATGTTTGGAACAACCTGCCTGCCGAGTTCCATCCATGGCCAGAGCTGAGGTGAGCCAGAGCAAACACTGATATAGTTTGGACTTCATTTCTTTTCATTTACTATCTGTTTTTTAATTGCTAAAAACAATAAATTCCCACACCAGCATAAAGCTTTTGCACAGTACTATATTACACACCTTCTAATGCCATGCTCCTTCCTGATTTTAATTTCTTTCTACATTGTAAATCAATTCTGATGGCATTTGCTACTCATGCTTTGTAAAGCTTTCATAATGGCTCTAAACTGAGGTGCTTGTTTGATTGGTGATTTTTGAGGCTGGCAACTTTAAACTTTAAACTTCTCTATTGCCAAAAGTATTCACTCACCCATCCAAATAATTAAATTCAGGTGTTTCAATCACTTCCATGGAAACAGGTGTATGAAATCAAGCACCTAGGCATGCAGACCGTTTCTACACACATTTGTGAAAGAATGTTCACTCTCAAGAGCTCAGCATGGTACCATGATAGGATGTTGTTTGTGCAATAAGTTTAGTCGTGAAATTTCCTCGCTACCAAATGTTCCACAGTCAACTGTTAGTGGAATTATAACAAAGTGTAAGTGATTGGGAATGACAGCAACTCAACCACAAAGTGGTAGGCCATGTAAAATCACAGAGCATGATCAACGGATGCTGAGACGCATAGTGCATGGAGGTCGCCAACTTTCTGCAATAGAGTCAATTGCTACAGACCTCCAAACTTCATGTGGCCTTGGGATTAGCTGATTAGATTGATTAGAACAATGCGTAGAGAGCTTCACGGAATGGGTTTCCATGCTGAGCATCTGCATCCAAGCCATACATAAGCAAGTGCACTGCAAAGCATCAGATGCAGAGGTGTAAAACATGCAGCCACTGGACTCTTGAGCAGTGAAGTTGTGTTCCCTGGAGGTCTATATCACCAATCACGCTTCTCTGTCAGGCTATACAATGGATGAGTCTGGGTTTGGCGGTTGCCAGGAGTTCTTTCTGACTGCATTGTGCCAAGTGTACAGTAAAGTTTGGTTGAGGGGGATTATGATGTGTGGTTGTTTTTCAGGATATGGGCTTGGTCCCTTAGTTCCAGTAAAAAAAAACAACTCAATGCTTCGGCATACCAAAACATTTTGGATAATTTCATAGTCCCAACTTTGTGGGAACAGTTTGGGGATGACACCTTCCTGTTCCAACATGCCTGCGCACCAGTGCACAAAGCAAGGTTGGATGAGCAAGTTTGATGTGGAAAAACTTGTCTGGCCTGCACAGAGTCCTGACCTCAACCCGATAGAACACCTTTGTGATGAATTAGAGCGGAGACTGTGAGCCAGGCCTTCTCGTCCAACATCATTTCTGACCTCACAAATGCACTTCTGCAAGAATGGTTGAAAATTTCCATAAACACACTCCTAAATCTTGTGGAAAGCCTTCTCAGAAGAGTTGAAGCTGTTATTGCTGAAAAGGGTGGGCCAAAATCATATTAAACCTCATGAATTACTAAAGTTCTGTTGTTACTAAAGTTCACATGTGAATATACCATTATTTCCTTCTTTGTGAATAAACCAAAGAAAATTCTGACACTTCATTTCATGTGTGTGTGTGATTGTGCCTCTGCCTATCGTCAAGTGTGATAGCCAACTGAAATAGTGGTTCAATCATCATATTTTAAACTTAATTAACTATTCAGTTCAGTGAAGAGAGAAATATAACAGAAATGGTGGTAAATCTGCATTAATCTGATTATTTTGGCTACTGCAGATGCACGTTTCTTCAGAGCAAACAGACCATCCAGCAAGAGTAACAAGATCATATTGGAGGGCAGGAACTGTCTAACACAACGAGCATGTGTGTTGCTTTACATCTGTACATTTCATACTGTACCTTTCATCATGGGTATGAGTTTCCAGACGCCTAGTCCTCCCACTGATGTGTACTGTCCTAGTGAAGTCTCCAGCAGAAATAGAGGAATCCCAGCAAACACCAGTGTAGTAAAGTAAGGAATAAGAAATGCCCCTGGAACAAACAAACAATTATATTAATTATAAATTTTTTCATGTTCAATCTCAATACGTTTAACTCTAACCGCAGACACTTTAATAAGGGATAACAATTCCTTGAGGATAATCACTGAAGTTCTATTCTCCTGAATCTGCAGGGGAAAGTGAATTGTGATATGCATGGCTTCCTACCATTTACTGCGAGCTTCTATCTCTGTTCAGCTATTTATTCAAATGGTGAGTCACAAATTTGCAGCTCAGAAGAAATCAATGAGTGAGTGCAGTTATTTAGAGGACATGTCAGCAGGCAAATGGCATCAAGCCTAATGAAGTAGGGAATTGTAGGACACTGACATTAGCTCAGCTATTAATAAGCCATTTTCTCACCTGAATATCCGACAGTGATCATTTAAAATGACAACCTGGTTACATAAATTTAGCTCCTGAGCAGAAACCAAAATTACAATTTTGTCTTTTTAATTTTGCCAATATTTTTTGGAATTTTTGTGAAACCAAAAACAACAGCATCATAAATAGTCATAAAAAAATACTCAGACTGGAATGAAGGAGAGATGCTGGGGCACTCGTGTCAGGTGATTACACACTGCAAAGCCCCCTAGATTTGTGCTGATATTTTTCAGTCCATTTCACTGATACATCCGTAACACATTAAAAGCTGGTGCACTGAATGTGAACGAGGAAGATTATCTGTCATCCTTTTTTGCCCGAAAATAAATATTATATCTATCTATAGGACACAATGTGCAATCAAAGTAAAAAAAAAAAAAAAAACACTAAAGCACAGATAACAGAACCATAAGTTTAGTGTTTTAAAGTTTCAACAAACAGGTTACAACTTTCTGTATCTTTTTTTTTTGTTGTTGTTGTTTCTTACCGCCTCCATTTTTCCCACAAAGATATGGGAATCTCCAGACATTTCCCAGGCCAATAGCATATCCTATGCAGGATAGTAGGAAGTCAAACTTGCCCTTCCAGGTACCTCGCTCAGGAAGGTTCTTCTTGCTCTCATCCAGATCAGAAGTCAGACTGTGGTTAATCTCCTCAAATGGTGCAGCCTGCTTGAGCTCTGATGGTGAGTTGAGCTGCACAGAGCTGTCCCCTGTTTTTCCCATGACAGGGTCACGGATGTTCCACAGTCCACCTAAGAACTTATGTGTTAAACAATGTTCAATGTAGTTATAACAATGGTCTGTACTTACTGAATGTCCAAAATGTAATTGGATTGTTCCACAATTTAGTATTGGACACCCTAACAGATCATGCAACTAAAAACAGAAACATGGAAGACATTTATTCTGGTTCTGTTGTTCATTTCAATTACTAAGTTTATTTATATAACCAAAAGTAAATTTATTACTTAATATTCATAACGTCCAGTTATGTCCAGTTAGTAAAATTTAAGTTACTACCACATAAAAATCCCCATTTTCAGTCTAGAACTGTCTTTGACATCGGTATTTATTTAAAATACCTTTATTTAAAGGTCCAAGCTGCTTTGCTTAAAAAAAAATTAAAGGGGTATCTTCTATAATCATTTTTTAAACATAGGATGTTTATACTATGTTTAAGCAGTAGATTGTGAGTCGGTAAGGCCAGAATCTTAAAGTACTGGACAGGATAAAAGAAGGAAAAGTTACTGTACCTGGGATCTCTGAAGATGTCTCTGCTGAATAAAAGAGCAACAAGACAATGGAAGACTCCTAAATTAGACCTAGTATCCAGCTGCCTATTACAGAGTCAACAGATAGGTCCCAGCATTTCAGTCGAGGCACATTTCCCCCTCTCTCACATCAGTTTCAGGAGCCTCTGTAGCCTGGCAAACCAGTGGTTGGTATTGACCTACTGATAATAAGCTTCGACTTGTTCTGTGATATGTATATTGCTTCTCCACAGAGCCCAGGGCTATCACAGAGGAGTCGATCCCCAAATTCGAGATTCGAGGAAACAAAGAGTGTGTATGGGTGTTTCATGTAGAGAATTGTATCAGGACATGCTTGTGTGTGGGTACGCTCCCACCAGCCTAGTTACTATTGGATGAATCCTTAGAAGAAGACTATATTTGAAGGAATAAAAGATATATTGAAATCTTTATTACCGCTTTCAAATCCCCATTATCAGTGATAGTGAATATCCAACACTTTATTCAGTACAGCAGTCTAGAACTGTCATTGACATCAGTATTTTTATTTTGTTTCATTTAAAGGCCCAAGCTGCTTTAGTCTAAAACACTGCAATGTTTTCCCTAAAAAGAAATTAAAGGGATGCACATACTTTTTTTCCGAGTTTTTTTCCTGCATGAGGCCAGTTACACATTAAATATATTTTAATGAAATAAGAACATAAGAACATAAGAACTTGATTTGACTTGACTTGAACAGGGATTTAGCTAGGTTACAACTATGCCATTAAAATATTGAAAATGTTTTAATATAAACAGCCACTTATATGCATTATCATACTTCAACTTCAGGTTAACAACCACCATTTACTGTATCGTCCTGTGGAGTTTTTAAGTGGTGCAGCGGCCTTGTGATGTGGAAGATGTGTAGGAAGCATTCTCTAGACCTACTCGCATAAAGATTCATGGTACAACCACATAAATGTACCAAAAAAGGATAAAATGGATAAAATTAATTGAAGAATTAATTAATTCATTTATTCATTCATTCATTCAAAGACTGCACTACCTGCCACGTTGGAGGGTTTTTGAACATGAATGGCCTGTTTAAGATAATCAGATTTAAGTTGGGATTTTGTCTAGGTCACTCCAAAACCTTTGCAAAGCAGCTCCATACCATCACACTACCACCACCATGTTTTACTGTTGGTATGATGCTCTTTTTTGTGAAATGTTTTGTGATAAAAAGTCCAACTTTTGTCTCATCAGTCTATTGAATATTTGCTCAAAAGTCTTCAAGATGATAAAAAATTTTGGCAAATGTAAGATGCGCCTTTGTGTTCTTTTGGTCAGAAGTGGCTTTCACCTTGGAACTCTCCCATGAATGACATTTTTGTCCATATGGCTATGGATAATGGCAGTTAGCTGGAGTCCCAAAGCAATAGGCTCTGTACCTATTTTCAAACTGGTATATGTCAATAACTTTGTTTCTCATTTGTTCTTGAATGTCTTTAGATAATTTTTTTTAGATCTGTTAGCATGCTTTACCATGTCAGACAGGTTTTATTTAAGTGATTTCTTGATGCAACATGTCTAGAAGTAATCAGAACTTGGTGTGGCAAGTGAAATTTAACTCAGCTTTCCAAAACTCACAGTTTATTCATGATTTAGCAATTTAGCAAGGGGGCAAATACTTTTTCACATAGGGCCAGGTAAATTTGGACAGTTTTTTCCCTTAATAAATAAATTCATCATTAAAAAACTGCATTTTGTATTTCCTCATGTTATTTTTGTGTAATATTAAACTTTGTTTGATGATCACAATCACCTACTGTAAGTGTGACAAATATACAAAAAACATAAATTCAGAAAGAGGCAAATACTTTTTCACTGCACTGAATATTGTTTTTTTTTTAAGTTTAGTTTACTTTTTTATGCCTTTTTCATATTTTAAATTGTAACATTTCTGTACTTGTAACTCTTTCTCTTAATGATTAAGATAGTTGATAGATCTTGTCTCTGTTGATTTGATGGATGTTAAGTACTTCACTGTTAGCATTATTATTTGTTACCTCGTATACAGTATAACAGAGGAACCCCAGTGTGTAACCACCTGTTTTTCGTTTACTTATTTTAAATAATTGTGGGTTTTTTTCCAGCCTCTATTTATATTTGATGAAATTAAATATCTCTAATGAACAGATTGTTTTGGACAAATGGTAAGCAGTTGTTGAGATGCCAACATATGAGCTAACTGCTTGAGGTAATACAAGCACTGAGAGAGGTGAAGAAACAGTATCAGTAGCATATGTCACTCATTTTGGACCGCCTGGGAAGCTCAGTCTCTAGGCTAAGAGCTCCCTCCATCTGCATGTACTCGCCTGCCTGCCTGCCAAATAAACCATCTTCCCTACAGGCCTACAGGCCTGGTATCTATCTTTCTCTCTCTCTCTCGGGCTCTCCCAGTCTGTCTGTCTGTCTTTCTGTTTGTCTTTGATTCTTTCTGTTGCTCTCTGTGGATATGTGCCTTGGTTTGCTGCAAATCACTACTATCCTGGAAGTGGCTGTGTATTCTCTAAGGGTGTGTGTGTGCTTTGCTTCTGTAGTGGGTGGGGACATTTTCACCTTCGCTGTTCTGAGGGTCATCTTGTCACCTCTTCTGAAGGTGAAAGAACCTTTTCAATCATTCACAGCTTCTGGGTGGGACATGTAGTGATGGTCTTGGAGAAATTGACATCATCCATGGCATGGCTGAGGTAGCTACTCACTGATGCCATGTACTCCTCCAGGTAGGTTGAGTTACGATTAGTTGCAGGTTCTGTAAACATTTGCCAGTTAGTGTGCTCAAAACAGTCCTGAGATGTTTTACACGTGCAAATATGGCTCCGGCTGACCAGGTTTTCACCTACAGTACCTAATGCTGCAGCCTTCAAGAGCAGAAGAACATCACTGGAAGGTGACAAGAGATCAGAAAGGCCTTCAACGAGCTCCATAGCAATCCCTAAATTCATTTGTCCCAGAGCTAAATATAAAAGTTGTCCCAGTTTTCATTGGGTTCTAAGCACTGTAGTTTCAGCAATTCTAGCAGCATGCCCAACTATTGATTAGCAATTTAACAACCTTGAATGTCAGGCATCCTAACAATTGAACTGCACAATATTACTTGACATGTTAATATAGTAACTTGAGTAATGCTGCAAATAAAAGCAAGGCTAATATTGCTTTAAAAAATGAATAAAAAGATATAAAAAGAAAATTATATGGTGATGTCTACACAAACCCACAGCATATTCATCACACTGATTGCAAATCACAGGAAGTTTGCATTGACATAATCGTTATGCAACAGACACAGACTTGCAGCTGTCACTGCTGATTTTTGTCACTCTGTGCATGGTGTCCTCTAATCGATAGATTGTAATTACTCCCCTTTATGCAGGAGATTTTCACACAAGGGCAAGAAAGGAAATTAAAGCCATAAAATAAATCATGACTTAGAAAAATAAATCATTGACCTTGTGTGGATGGAACAAAAGTGTACAACAAAATCGACACTGATCAGACATACCATTAAAACCACTGAAAGGTGAAGTGATAATCCTGTTACAATGACACGTTGTAAACGGTGAGATATATATTAGGCAGCAAGTGCACAGTCCGTTCTTTAAATGAATGTGCTGGAAGCAGGAACAATGGGCAAGAGTAATGGTCTGTATGACTTTAGACTAGGACAAATTATGAAGGGTGGATTACTGGGTCAGATAATTTTGAAAACTACAGGTCTTGTGTAGTGTTTCTGTTATGCAGATGCAGGAAAGGAAGAAAAGTGAAGTAGCAACATGGTCATGGGTGCCCAGGGATCAATTATGCACATTAGGAGCAAAGGTGATTCTGGCTGGTAAAATCCCTCAGAAAAGCTAATTGATGAAAAAGGTTCATGCTAATTGTGATAGAAAGATATTAGAACACACAGTGCCCATGCCTGTCTACAGCCAAAAGCACCTACAGTGGACATGTTAGAATCAGAACTGGACCAGATCTTTTACATCAAGAGTTGGCCTCTATTTAGGCCCACCTCAAAAATTGCAGGATTTGTTGCTAAAAAAAGCTTATTAGAAACTAGGAGAGATTAAGTTGTCAAATGTAATTAATGCACCTGCTTAAATTAGATGGACTTTTTCTTTATTTACCTTTTTATTTCAATTTATTTAAAAAATGTTAAAAAGAATTCTGCTTGTTAAACACTTCTATCCAGTGTAACAAATTATTATGCAAGCAAAAATGATAAGCAAATGATAACAGTGACTTCATGCTGACTCGCTGGTAACCTGTATTGGCATTAGGATAGTATTTTCTTGCAGTAAAAACTTTAATAAATTTTAGTTAATAAATTAAGTTAAAAGTTAAAATCCTTACATGCATGTTTGCAGAGGATAGACGTAGGCACATTTTTCACAATAAAGAGAATGTTTTAGACCATCTAAGCAATAGAGAAATAAAAAAATACAAATGAAGATTTATCCATCATATGAAACAGTTACACTATTAAACTGGCAGGAAAAGGGATGTTGATCAATTGCAGGGCCCCATTCAAACATAAACACACTAATTCATTTTTTTAGATATTACACTATAAGGCAAAATGCGTCTAGACATATGGCCCACCGAGCCATTCCAAATCCATGGACATTAATATAGAGCTGGTGCCCAGTTTGCTGCTATAACAGCCTTCCCACTCGTCTTGGAAGGATTTCAACAAGATTTCAAATTGTAGCTGTGGGGATTTGCTCATTTAACATGGAATGCAATTGCTATTCTAATTCATTCAGCGTATCAGTGGGTTTGAGTGTGTACTATGCAGGTTGTTCGAGTTCTTCATCATGAACCTTATCAAACCATGGATTGCACTTTGTGCATAAGGACATTGCCATGCTGGCAAAGATTTGGGCTAGACCATCATAGTTTTAATAAAAGGAGATTGTCATGCTACATCATTAAAAGCCATTCTAGGTGCTAGATGCATGCCAACTACATGCTTCCAACTTTGTCAGACAACAGGTAGTGCTGGTGTCCCAGAACTCCAAAATCTGGAGTTTGGTCCTGAGATCCAGTTACTGTGTGTGTTGCTCCTGTGTTCACATGGGCTTTCCTCCCATTTCCTGGAAGCAAGTTAGTAAGGGGATAAACTCTTTTTTACCCTACCCATATTGGTGAGTTTGTGTATGGGTGGGTGCCCAGGAAAGGAATGACCTTTCATCCAGGTGTATGTTGCATACAGTGTTCTTAGGATAGAGCCCACACCTTTAACCCTGACCAGGATGAAGTTTTTATTGAAGAAAAAATTTGGAAAAGAATTGAAAAACTATTTAATCTATTTTATCTTTTACATAATGTCAAATATTATGCTTTGTAAGCTGTTCATCTATACATAGCTGTCCTCCATCATAATCAACATGCAGGTCTGATATCCCAAGGATAATAAACTTGCAGCAAAACTTTTTTCCCCATTTACCTTTGGCATCCATATGCCTATGCAGTTTTTGCTTCATTTAATCACCGTATGGTTTATTGCAGTGCACTGCATTACACCACCGACTGGCATATATACAGTAGACAGCAAGCTAATATTGTGGAATTTCATCCATTAATACAAGGACAAGGAACATAAATGTCTTCCGGTAATGAGTCCATCTATACTGAAGAAGAGAGAGAGAGAGAGAGAGAGAGAGAGAGAGTGAAAGGGAGTGAGAGAAAGAGCGGATGGTCAGTCTATTGATGCAGAACTTACCTGAAGTTGCCCTTCAACTATTCTGCCAGTTCAGCAAATGTCCCTCTAAAGGTACTCTGAGTAGAATAACAATTTCTGCCAAAGGCAAGGCCTAATGCAGAAAACCACCTTATAAAGTGAGGAATGTACAGACTGCACACTCTGGTATGTTTGCTACACTAGCAGAATCTGTTGAAATTAGTTTACATGAACTTTAGAGTCACTGCTTGAGGGCAAATACACTCAGTGTTCTGATCTGAAGAAAACACAACCACTTAATATCCTTCTGTGTATTATATGTTTATGAATTTCTTGGCATTTCCTTTCAAATAAGGAAATAGGTTGAAACGTCTAGGGTGAAAAAAATTAATGAACGTATGATTAAGATTGTACAGTACACTGCCCAGCCAAAAAAAAAAAAAAGTCGCCAACAGTATTTAACTAAGCAAATACGTAAGAGCATTCCAATGGATAATCACTGCAGTGATTAATATGGTTCATCTGGCAACAAGGTTTTTGACTCTAACTGATGTAGTGATTAGTTTCTGATTTCTCATTTCAACATCTACAGTATGTCAGAAGACATATACTGTGGTCATGTCAAATACGTTACTTTCAGAATACATTTCAGAAGGGTCAAATTATTGGCTTGCATCGAAATAAGAAAACAATTAAGGAGATACTGAAACTACTAAAAATGTGCTAAGAACTGTAAAGCCCATTAATAAAACCTGTAAGGATAGTGGTGAACCATCATCTTTCAGGAAGAGACGTGGTCAGGAAAACGTTCTGCATGAGCGTGGTGGGAGATCAATAGTGGGAGCGTTGTGGGAATAAAAATAATAAAACAGTATAACTCACTGATATTTTTTTAAAATAAGAGCATTTTCACACTCACAATGCGAAAAGAGCTCAAAGTCCTTGGGTTTATCCTCCGAGTGGCATAAAGTGCTCGCCCTATCATCCCGAGATTGCGAGTTCGAATCCCGGTGATGCTGTAACCTCTCGTAGCCGGAGGTCTAGAGAGAGCTGATTGGCCGAGGGATGAAAGGTACTTAGTGCTCCCACATTAATCACGGCTCTACAGCCAATCAGGGGGGTCTGTGAGTGGATAGCACTGTCCTCCGAGTGTGTTACACCGCCCCCCAACAGTGCATGAGCGAGCAGTTCGAAAAGATGTCGTCAGCTGCCCATGAGGCAGTGTTACGATCTAGGGTTGCTTCTGTTGGCCAGTTCTAGATTCAGCAACAAAAAGTGCCCAAAAATTAGGGCAGCTGACTACCTGAATATACTGAATGACTAGGTGGATTTTTTTTTATTCCCTGTTGGCACAGGCATATTCCAAGATGACAATTTCAGGATTCATTGAGCTCAAATTGTGAAAAAGTGGTTCAGAAAGCATAAGACATAATTTTCACATATGGATTGGAAAAAACAGACCTAAGCTTGTGCATGAGTGCTACTGCTCGAAGTCAGCTGAGAGCTAGATTTATTAGCAAAAAAAGTAAATTCAAGTCAAAGTGGCTTTTATTGTCATTTTAACTGTAAACAGTAGTACAGTACACATTGAAACAATACAATGTTTCTCCAGGACAATGGTGCTACATAAAACAACATACAGTAGAATAAGTCTAACATTTGATTATGTTTTATTACTTGTTTAACAATTATCAAAATTACAATAAACAGAAAATGGATCAAGAAACAGAGAAACCCACAGTCCTTAGGGCTTATTTCCTATATGTTAAAAAAAAGGAAAGGTGACAAATTAGGCAGGCTCACAAACCCAGCAACAACTGTTTTTATTTCTGTGAGTTTTAAAATTAG
>JAOVVA010000016.1:5419642-5430628 GCA_028565275.1 Leiocassis micropogon
TTAGACAGCAATAATGATCAAATCAGTGACTATCCTGGGAACACTGGCAAGGCAGGGTTGGGGGGGGTGGACTCATATGGCAGTGACTGTTACCAAATGTGTTTCTTCCTCTGATTCTGTGATATGTGTATTTGCCATACTAAATATTTTTCATATCTGTGTTATTATATTTTCTAAATCGGCAAAGTAATCCTTCATTACAGAAAATTGATCCTGACGATGCAATACTCATTTTATAGCTCACTTGATTTTTCCATTAAAGGTGCTGTACAGTACCATTTTTTTTTCTTTCAGTTTTCGGAAGTCAAATGTTCTATTCCTGATTACTTTGTTCCCTGTCTGCTAGTGGTAAAATAGGAAGTGTACATGGATATATACCAATATAAACGCTAGCAAATACTGTTTAATGTAAATTATTTTTTTAGGTCAATGGACACTAGTATAAAAAAGCATTTTATGGAATGTTGTACCCTGTATGGTTGGGTGTGTAACCAATAATTTTTTTAGTATTTTTAAATTAACTTTTGAGTTCTTGTCATTAGGTTTTATTTAGGCATGCACCTTGGTTGTGATTCAAATCAATTAAATATGTAAATAATTCAATCAGTAATGGAACATGCAGTAGCTATGGTGGAATGCACTCTGTCTTGACAGGGTGCTTTACACCAATGTAGCTGTTTATGCAGTAAACTTGTGCATTTTATGCAGTTTTGCAGAAGCTTACCATACACCCAAGCAATGACAAGTGTCTCAAAGCAGGCGATGAGCAGCAGGTTTGTTCCACTGGGGCCGTATGTGTCTATCAGCTTAAAAAGATGGAGTCCACCCTAAGAGAGAAATACAAACTCATATAAACACTTATTATGTTATTTTAGTTCACTTAATTGTTTTCTAGTTTATTATTAAGCAGGGAATAATCTACTGGTGATTTGATTATAATTTTGATATGACAGTACCATTTACCACCAGTAACATTTAATACTCACAAGAATATTTTAAATGATAGATGTACGTAAATGTATATATAATAAAAGGAAATGGAAAATCTTGATTCATGACTTTTGGTTAAAACACTTAAGTTTCTTCTTTAAACCTTCAATTGCAATTGAAGAAACCTGGATTTTTCTTTATAATAAAATCAGTTCTTCAGAACAAGTTTTTTAGACACAACTGTATGAGTCAGTTTCATTCAGTACCTGAGTGACGAGAGGAAGGCCCAATAGGAAGCAAACCACGGCAATGAGCAACACCAGAATCTCCCTGCGCTTTGGCTTTCGTAGAATTTCAGGGAAAACATCGGTGAGCGCTGTGGCTAGACTTTCCACACACACAAACTGAAATTCAAACAGAATTCATATGCACAAACCACTTTATTTTCTCAAAGCCATACTTTAATGTACTGTACATGTTAGTTAGTGTTTAGTTGTAGCAAAGTCAAGAATTGTGGAGCAGTGCCGTAATCCTAAACATGGACTACTGCTCAGTATTATCAGTACAAAGTTGTGAGAAATCTGGGATGCAACTGATTTCAAATGCGGTGCTTGAAATGAAAAGGTAAAGCATTTTAAACAGATAAAATACAGACATGAAGCTTAGTCTTAAATGACATGAAGCTTGTATGTGTGACCACGTGATCAAATGAGACACTGTCAAGCCAACGAAATGCCACATTCTTAATATGAATGGAAATTATGCATTTACAGCAATACAAAAAGAGCGTTCATTCAATCATCCTTTATAAATGGTTAAGGTGGTTGTAGTCTAAATAAAGGTGTTACAGTATATCACAGGCAAGTACAACTTTAAATTGACTAAATAGATCAAATCTGACAGTCATCTGGGGCTAAGAGTCCATGGAGCAAAACTGTCCATGCTCTCTAGGTGTGAAGGATGGCATAGTCGCTCTCATCTATCATTCAGAGCAATGTTAGCCAATCATAAGCATCTGTTAGCTCATGTGCATTACTGTGCAAAAGTCTTGAGTCAGCACTTCATATTGAACAATGTAGATTAAATGAAAGAAATTGGGAACAAATATTTTACTGTGACAGGCTGCAACATGCCTAAAAATACTATTTAAAAAATGGTTGTTTTTTTACCAACCTCAGCAGCAACCTCATTTCCCCTCTCATCAGGTCCGAACACTCAGCATCACTTGGCATCACCAATATCAATAATAATCAACTAGTCACTGGCCTGATTATCTTCCCTCATCTGCACCTGTTTATCACTGGCTCATGTCTTAAGTTTGATGGGTTTTATGCTTGAATAGTTTTGGTTGAATGTTTTTTTATCCTTGAACAGAAAACATTATTCTGAAACAGGTCAGGTACAGGGTGTGGACTAAAAATGAGAGCCAAAAACGTGCCAAAAATGAGAACTAAAAAGTCCTTCAGCAAGCTTGGAGAACTATTTCTCAAGACTACATTAAAAATACAAGAGGTCTGGCTATATGGAAGCAAAATATGAAGAAATGAGAGGGGATGCTCAAGACTATATGCAGTATGAGGTAAGATGCCCTGTGATGACGCAATATGCATTTGACTGAGTTCATATGTATTGGAGTAGAAGCTCTCACCCTGGGGAAAAACACCTTCATGTTTGGGCTTAAGACAGGCCCGCTTTGGGATTAAATCCAAACACAGACACAGATATGAATCATTGGAGAAATAGCCAGTCACAGAAAGTACTATCTGCATTTGTTTATTGAATCTTCTGGTACATAACATTAGGTAGATATCTGAATCAAAGAAATGTTTTAAAATGTACTTTTTATTGGTTAATAAACATTTGAATAACTGTTTTAACAGAGAGAGAGAGAGAGAGAGAGAGAGTTATGTCCTTAGTCTGCTTTATTTGCTTCCCTTTTGTTTCATAAGACGTGATCAGACATGTTCAGGCAAGTATTCATCAGTGAAAAGTTTGGACACACCTAGTAAAAACTAATAATATTTTGTGCTGTATGTGCCTATGTGCATGCATCTCTAGTATCTATGTATATGTTAAATAAGTCCAAAGCGTACTGTATCAATCATAAACTAACAATGACAAGGCATTTGCAAAGCAACAGGGTCTTCATAAGTCCAGTCACTCCGACATACTAGGCTTCTAAATTATCCATGTAACTAAAATCCTTCTTAGATCTTAGATCATGTAAAGTCATGGCAATTTTTAAAAAGCATACAAACTGTAAACGTACCTGGCTGTCCAGTCCAAGAAAGAGGACCATCATGAAGAAAAGGACAGACCAGAACTGTGGGCCTGGGAGGAGAGACAGGGCTTTGGGATACGCTATAAACGCCAGTCCTGGACCTGCAAAACAGTTCAGAGCAAACCGGGCTCATCATATCACTGATATCACATTATAGTAATTGCTTCTTAGTATGTATTTTCCACCGTTGTGCTCCATGAAACAGGCAAAATGAAACAGTAGATTTCAAATTACTTTCAGTGGTGCAGTGAAGTAACTGAAGGATTAAATTAGTTTTATCTCATTACCTGCCTGGGGAAAGGAACTCGGTACAAAAGCCTTGCTGATGTGTTGGACTGAAGCGCCGTCTGGAGGCTGAATGTAGTGGATTCATGTTCCTGATATGAAGTGAGGTACAAGAACCTATTTTGCTGACTTCCTGCTAACACATTAATGTTTAACTCTGTACAGAGTTTAAATTTTATTTTATTAATTTAAAACCTGATATGTGAATTTATGGCATTGTTTTTATTAGTAATAATAGTTATAATAATATTAACAGTAGTAGTAATAGTATTAACAAGAGCAATTATAATATTGGTCTGGGACACTTTTGTTTAACTAATAATGCTGACAAAATGTGAAACTGTAGAACAGAGTCTGAACCTCAATATCATGAACATCTGTTCTAGAATCTTCCCCAGGACATGTTTAGAAATGTTTTATTAGTTAGGATTAAATCAAAATCATCTGTCTAATCTGCCTGCTCACTGGCTCACCACTGTAACACCTCAAATAAAGCACTTTAACAGAGTTTTCTTAACAAAATGATACCTGATCTCACTATTTCCTCCATAGGTAAGGACAGCTCATGAGACATGTAGCCCAGGATAGAGAACACGGCGAAGCCTGCAAAAATGCTTGTTCCACTGTTTAGAGCGCAGAGAGCGATGCAGTCTCTGTTGGCATATGAGACATAAAATCGTTTATTACACACATTGTTCAGAAGCAGATGTGCCAGGCACAAATCGAAATGCTTAATTGTACTATCTCACATATAGAAGCACACAAGGTAGAAGTGGAGGTGGAACTGACTTGTAGCAGTCATTGTTGTATTTGTTATAGCTTCCCAAAGCAGTGAGGACACCCTGACACACAGCATAGGAAAAAAACACTTGTGTCCCTGCATCACACCAAACCTAAAAAAAAGGAGAAAACAACAAAGACAGACATATTAGTGAAAGGAAATAAAGTGCACACGTCGATGTCTCTGGCACTCAATCAGGGCCTTATATGCCAGCAGATATTGTGCAATCCGTAGTCATGTTTGTGTGGGTGTGTATTTGTGTGTTTGTGTGTAGCTCAGCTGCACATCTGGTTAGCATAAGCAGCGCTGCTGAGCTGGCAGCCTTCCATTCACCCCCCCTTCCATTGCTTCCTGTGTCAGACAAAATTATTGGCAAATCCAGTTTTGAGCCTAAAAAAAGTAAAGGTTGGTTGCCAGTAACATACTTTGAAATTTCTACATGACATAATCTATACCTGTTATCCTGTGTCACAGAAGGCCTGGAGCCTATCCCGGGAAACTTATCATACCCTGATCATATACTAGATAGAATGTAGAAACACCAGTTAAACTGCAATTGCATTGTGGGAGGAAACCAATGTATGTCAAAGAAACCCACCAATCACAGGGAGAACATGCACTCTGAGGGTCTGAGGGTCTGAGAACCCTCAACCCTGGCACTACACCACAGTGCTGCCTTAAATACATACATAGGGCATGTCTATTCATCCTCTCCTGTGATCAGAAAGCACTTGTCAAAACATGTATGTTCCTCATGCAGCATGACATCATCATCAGAGAAAAACACAACAAAGAAAAGCACTTATAATGATACTATTTGTTGTTGCATGTAGCTTCCAGTAGAGTGATTTTTTTAATATATATTTTTTTGCTTTAGGAAGCTGGGGTCAGAACACAGGGTCAGCCATGATACAGCAACCCTGGTGAAGGTACAGTTAATAACCTTGGTCAAGAATCCTACAGTGGCAGCTTGGCAGTGATGGGGGTCCGATCAATAACCTGGAGACATAACCGTTTGAGCCACTATTGCCCTACCGCACTCCTGCCTTATATACCCTTTACAAGTATATAAAGTAGTACGTAAGAATAGACAGGAATTATTTAAGTTGTTGTAAACATTAGGTCAGAACATTTTAGATGAATGCACTTTTTTCTTCCTATTCATATTTACTGGTGAGCATGATAATATGCTGGAACTTATTCTGGTTGAGATGCATGCAAAAGAGAAATCTTATTTCAGGAAAGCATGCAGAATTTCTACATTTGACCATGTAAACAGCCAACTAACACATATTGAATGAGAAATTGTTTAGGATTTTGTCTAACCTCGTGAAAAAGGATTTAATGATGATGACATTTTCCTTTATACAACAAGTTAAAAATGCTGTAGATACTTCATGTCCCAGCATCCCACTCCTACCACTCTTCTCAGAATCTGTTTCCAGCTGTCTGGATCAGCATTGCACATGCTCTTGGAACACTATCCCCTGCGAACCTTTTATGAGGAGTTCTTTGTCTATTTAATATTCACTCTATGTCGCTGTTATTCTGCCTGTCTGTCTACCCTCTCTTTGGCTGTAATTACTATTTATCAGACCCCGAATTTATTCCTGTCATCGCTTGAGCATCGGAAACAGTGCTTCCCGCCTCAAAGCAATAGATACAAAAGATGATCACCACCACACCCTTTCCTGTGCATTTTTCTGTATTTTCATGTTAGCTTTAACTTCATTGGCTTCAGAAGTAAGACTCCCAGCACAAAAGGGCGTGCGGTCTACAACTAACAATAAGAGTCTTGACTCACAAAGAACTGGGACAAAAGGAACATTGTGTGGCATTACACTGCTCGAAATATAAAAGTCAGATCTAAAAAGAAGGTCTGTGTTTTTCGTGCAAATGTATGTCTGGTAATATAGTCTGGACAACGATGCACAAAAAATGAATGAGTGAGAAAGGCCATGAGACCGAAATGAGCTCTAGTACGGCCCAGTGTGTGTGACACAGGAAGTCAACAAGGGGCGATGAAACGCAGCCAGTATTAACAGTGGTTAGCATTCAGTATTCATTCATATATAATGATATGATATGTCATTTTGGCATGTCTCTGACAAAAGCCATAAGACATTTACAGAAGCTAGGACTCAAATAAGTTCTGCTACTTACAGTATGTACATGCTCTTCTTTAAAGAAGTGGTTTGTTATTTATGTTGTCACTGATAAGTCTTTGGTCTTTTCTAACTCGATGCTCTTAAGAGACTTTGTGGATCTCTTTCCATTTTACAGAAAGGCAGCAAAGCTGAGTTGCTACTGTGGTTGGAGACAGAGCAAATTCCTGGGCTGGGAAAAGCCATTGACACTGTATGATTATTACATGTAAACACATTATGCACTAGAGATAGACGGTTCAACAAAGCTGCCCTTTAGAACCTTGTCACTGATCATTGTTAATATTTTTTTTCATATATTATATATAATATTATTTTAATACTTTTGTTTTAAATTTTGTTTTAAATTCTGTTAATACTTTCTCCACTGTGCATGTTCATGTCCCCTTTTTATATCATGTCCAACTTTTATATCTGAGCGTATTTACCATACAAACCTTGTGTGTGAACTATGAGGGCAAAAACATACAAAAACAAAAACTAAATAATCAATCATTAATCATAATTTAGTAAAAAAAAAAAAAATCATGATATTGAGATATTTGAGGATTTACAACACTACTGTATATGGACAGAAACATTTGGCCAAACCTGCAATTGTATTGTATTCAAATACATATACTTCATTATGGAGTTCCAGCTATAACAGCTTTCACTCTACTTGGAAGGTTGTCTACAAGATTTTGGAGTGTGTCTGTGGGAATTCATGCCCATTCATTCTGTAGAGCGTTTATGAGGTCTGGCACTGATGTTGGACGAGAAGGCCTGGCTCGCAATCTCCGTTTCAGTTCATCCCAGAGGTGCTCGATGTGGTTGAGAGCAGGGCTCTGTGCGGGTCAGTCAACTTCTTCTACACCCACCTCACCAAGCCATATCTTTATAGTCCTTGCTTTGTGCACTGGGGCATAGTCATGTTGGAATACGCAGAAAAGGGCCTTCGGGGCCTTCCCCAAACTGTCGCCACAAAGTTGGAAGCATAGCCTCATCCAAGATGTCTCAGTACGCTGAAGCATTTAGTTTGCCCTTCACTGGGGATAAACGGCCTGATTGAAACACCTGAATTCAATAATTAACAGGTTTGGCCAAATACTTTTGTCCATACTGTATCTCCCAGCACTATTATTCACTATATCCTCCATATGTCAATGTATTATAATATTTAACCATTAATTTGTTCTTCTTGAGTTGAATGATGTATGATTACAATTATGATTGAATTAGTCATATGAGTGGAGCAAGATTTGTTCTTTAAGGTTTATATTGCTAATCTCAGGTTAGTTTTGTGAATCCTACCATAAACTGCCCCTGCTATGTCAAGCAATGTCTCAGATGTGTCAATAAAACAGATCAATGAAACGTCTATCAAATTCTCATACTCATTTACATATTTCACATAAACACACTTACATCAGGATTGGCGAGTTTGGAGATATCTGGGTACAGGTAATAGCTGATTCCTGCCCCAGCGCCAGGTAGAGTGACTCCTCGAAAAAACAGAATCAGCAGCATGACGTATGGGAACGTGGCTGTGAAGTAGACCACCTTCGAGAGACATATCACACATAATTACAATAGGATTTGTAATAATGCACATCAGTAAGTGTGTTAGCTGCTCTTAAGTTTTTAGACATTTAGACAGGGCCATTCTAACACATGAATATGCTTTGATCTAAACCATTCTGTTGTAGCTCTGGCTGTATGTTTAGGGTTGTTGTCCTGCTGGTACAGTAGGTGAACGTCCGCCACAGTCTCAAGTCTTTTGCGGACTCTACCAGGTTTTTTTCAAAGAATTCCCTGTATTTGTGGCTTTCTTTCAACAATGGCTTTCTTCTTGACACTCTTTCATGAAGGTCAGATTTGTGGAGTGCACGACTAATAGTTGTCCTGTGGACAGATTCTCCAACCTGAGCTGTGGATCTCTGCTACTCCTTCAGAGTTACCATGGGCCTCTTGGCTGCTTCTCTGATAAATCCTCTCCTTACCCAGCCTGTCAGTTTAGGTGAACTGCCATGTGTAGGATTGCAGTTATGCCATTTTTAGATGATGGATTAAACAGTGCTCTGTGGGATGTTCAAAGCTTGGGATATTTTTGGGATATTGGGATATTTTTTATGCCCTAAGCTTTAAATTTCTCTGCAACTTTATCCCTGACCTGTCTGGTGTGCTGGTGTGATCCTGGGGCTTCATGATGCTGTTTGTTGACTAATGTTCTCTAACAAACCTTTGAGGGCTACACAGAACAGCTGTATTTGTAATGAGATTAAATAACACACAGATGGGCTCTATTTACTAAATAGGTGACTTCTGAAAGCAATTAGTTTCACTAGATGTGAGTTAGAAGTATCAGAGTAAAGGGGGTTAAATACAAATGCATGCCACACTTTTCAGATTTTTATTTCTACAAGAAATTTTTGAAAACTTTTTTCTTCAGATTCACAATTATGTGCCACTTTGTGTTGTTTTTTTTTTTACATAAAATCCCAATATAATTCAGCTGCTACTGAAACATAACTCTGTTTATGCCCAGCCCATGGTGGTAAAATTTAGCAGCAACTGAAAACTGCTGAAGTGCATAATTAGGTATATGGTTTGTTTGTTATTTGTTGGGCAACTAATCATTCAGTGATGTTAGTATTTAAGTACTGTAGGTTTACTGTAGATTCTTTAGCAAACTAAGATTTAAGCTTAACTTCAGATAAGGTTATGACCAGACTGCAGCACAGGGTACAACTCAGCATACACAAAAAAAATCAAAGTCCCATATGTTTCACATTATTAAAATGAAAAACTTTTTCACATTCATTACAATCATTAACGTTTAATGAATATGACTCAATGCATAATCAGGGTTTCAAGGATCTGTTTGACGCTCATTTCCATCATAACTGTGGTTAAAGTTCATGCTCAGGGTCACTGTGTGTGTGTGTGTGTGTGTGTGTTTACCTTGCCTGTGGTCTTGACTCCTTTCCAGATGCAAAAGTAACAGATAATCCAGACGAGCAAGAGACAAAGTGTTAGGTCGTAATGTGGTAGACCCAGGAAATCATCACTGGATATCCTCTGCACGCGATGACTGAGACCACACAAACACACATGCAAAAAGTCACATGGAGAAACAAACTTCCCTAACAGAGGGAACATGTCACAGACATAGATGGGGGTGGTAGTTGAAAGCTTCACAGATTTAAAGCTCAGCTTTATAATTCTGCCTGAATGTTCTGCTCTGAAATGGAACAAGGTAGACATGTTGGTTTATATACATGTCAAATGTCACCATCCCCAAATTGTAAACAAATGCATAATAGCGTGATGGATACAGATGTTTCACTTCCCACGTTTAGTTTTTGAGGGTTTTAGTTCAGAGCCGCACAACAGATAAACATGTCGTTCTCATCAAGATGTCCTGCAGGAATACCACCATTTCCCAACCATATGTGCAACCAGGAATGTTGAATAGAAAATTTGCATTTTTCCAACGAAAAAAGGGAAAAGAAATGTGTTGGAGAAAGAATTCGGAAGAGAAATGTTATAAATATAATTAAACAGTCCTAACCTTCACCTCACACAGTCTTATTAGTATTGTATGTGTGTCGGTGTCTTCAATCTTTCTGTCTTTTAGATTTTAAAGTGACCAACAAACTCTTTTCAATTCTTTGTAAGAATTGATATTGTATAAATTGTTATTGAAGACGTATAGAAATAAAAGTTGTTTTGTATATTTATGCTGTTCGTATTTATTAATATCGCTCTAAATGCCATCCTGGTTATTCCAATAGACAGTGTCTGAAAATACTTGATATATAGAGGAAAAGATTTTAGGAAAAATGCCTTCGTCCATAGAAATACCATAGTGCACCAGAAAAAAAATGCAGCATAGAAATATTAAAAGAAAGACATTCGGAGTGCAGTTACATGCACAAGCTTAAAATTAATTAATACATTTTGCCAAGCTAAAATATGTATGGGCAGTTTTGGCACACACGATATTAATGCTTACTACATTATGACCCAAGACATTAATAGGTCTCAGGTATGAACAGATTAAGGTTCTGAACAGGATTTTAGTCCTTTTTATTTTTGCATTTATTTATTTTGGCTCATGGGTGCATTGTTGCATGATTCTTATTAACTTAACAGAATTGTGAAATAGTAAAAGCTTTGCCATAGTCAATATATTCTGCAACTGCCCCTAAAATTCTTCAGTTTTTTTTTTAACGCTCATTACCTTCCTGCATTCTCTCTGCATTTTTACTTTAGCAAGGTAATGGTTCTCCTTTAACTGTGTGCACTATATATTCACTACAGGTCTGTTACATTAAGATAAAATTATTTCTCACATCTACCTGGCAGCACAGTGAAATGATTTTTCTTACATATCCCAGTAAGGAGGCTGGGGTCAGAGTGCAGGGTCAGCCAGGATACAGCAACCTTGTAGCAGATAGGGTTAAGGGCCTTGCTTAAGGGCTCAGTGGCAATTTGGTGGTGCAGGTGCTTAACCCAATCCCCCCAAACCCCGCAACCCCCCTCCCCCCAAACTCAGCAAC
>JAOVVA010000016.1:5430728-5457031 GCA_028565275.1 Leiocassis micropogon
ATCCTGAATTTTTATATATATATATATATATATATATATATATATATATATATATATAAAGATACTGTATTACTCTTACAATGGAATACAATTCTCCACTTCAGTATGTTTTGAACTGTAATACAATTACATCTACCCTGTTGTATTATCTTTCAAAACCTTATTCTTCTTTCCACTTCAGGTGGATTTGACTCATGCTGTAATTGCAACCCTTAAAACACTTTGTTCAGATTATGCTTAAAGACTGCAAACAGTGACTCACTTTGCTGATCTCCCCACAAATTCCAGTTACCTGTAATAGAGCAGACACAAATGATATTCAGATATTTTTGTGGATGTTTGAGACTAAATCATTGATTTGTGGGTTAAACAAGTTTGCTGTAAAATACCCAAGTACACACAAGTATTTTAATGAATGAATGTGTATATTCGGGATCGCTCCATATCTACCACTACAGAAAGTGCTTTTAGATGTCAGGGCAGGACAACAGGTTTCAGCAAAATTCTAATTGCACACAGCAAAATCTAAGAGATGCATTTGTTTTCCACAAGGGCATTGTGGCATTCATTCATTCATTCAATCATTCGTTCTTCTTCTTTGCCACGTAGATAGGATCGCGGGGGCCTGGAGCCTATCCCAGGTGACTCTGGGGATGAAATGGGGTACATCCTGGACAAGGTGCCATTCCATCACAGGGCTCTTATGCATTTATATGGTAAAGAAGTTATGCACTCTATAATCTCTCCATCTTCAAGCAGTATTACTTTAAAATGATCAATTAAATAGTTCTGTTAATCATAGACATGCTGTCTGCAAGTAAAAAAATACATGACCCTGGCAGCTTATTAACTTTCCATTCCATGGCCTTTTTCCTCAACTGAAAAGATTTACAGATCAAGAAGGGGTAGTTTGATTCCTAATCTCTGTAAAGCTAAATAAGGCAGTAAGCCTTCTGCCCCATGATTGTGCTCTCTGGAAAGGTGAGCAAATCAGAGAAAGATTGACTTATATCTACTACATGGCCATACATTTGTAGACGTCTGATCATCACATTCATATGTGTTTCCCAACATCCTAAAATACCAATATTTAGTATTAGTAAGATCAGGCACTGATGTCAGGTGAGGAGGCCTGGGGTGCAGTCGGTGTTCCAGTTCATCTCAAAGGTGTTGAGATTGAGGTCAGATTGTAAAAGACTGTCCAGTTCTTTCACACCAATCATGGCAAATCATGTTTTCATGGGTCAGGGTGTTGGCATCTGATCCTTTGGATGGTGTGGGTTTCAGGGTGGGGCCTCCGTAGCTCAGACTTGTTTGTCTGGTGCATCCCATGGGTGCTCAATCAGATTAGGCTCTGGGAAATGGGTGAGCCTTGGGTGCCCATGATCCTGTTGCCAGCTTGCTGGTGATCAGTACTTGTCAGGGGTCATGGCTGATTAGTGTATGTGTAAAAGTAATTGGTCCCATAATGAGGTAAGTAATATTTCTTTGGAATTTAAAATATGAGTCACTACTGACTAAAAATGGATAAAAGTATGGCATGTTATTCTTTTATTTTTAAAAATGTACTTTATTGTGGTGTAAGAGGAATAAAACACTCTGAGACATGATTTAAATGACAAATATTCAATGTTGCTCACCTATTTCATAATATAACAGCACATCCCGTCATTTTTTTCTTCCTTACTGGACTCACTCCAGTGATCTCTCCCTTTCCTCTCAGCTAATGGACTGGAGAAAATCACACAGCCTTTATTATAGATAGCTGTGACGCCTCACCAGCCTGTGATTAACACAGTGCAGGCCTGGCAGGTAGCCAACGGCAACCTTTAACTCTGCCACAACCAATGACATGCCACCAGAGTGTGGCCACTGGGACAGGACTACATACTCTGATCTCAAATCAGGTTCTGGAGGAAATGTTATTTACATTTTTACTTTACACACAGAGCATCAGCACTCTAATCGCTCTTTTATCAAGCAACTAATGAGCAATTAGTCCTGAGCTGACCCCGGCAGGAAAAAGTATAAATAATAATAATAGGGTTGCCAGATCTTAATACAACAGCAAGTCAAAAATTATCTGCACTCTGGCTGTAGAATTTCTTTAAATTAATTTTTAGAAAAAACAAATACATCCTTTTCCAAACATAATCTTCTTGCTTTTTGATACACCTTGTCCATCTGTCAACAAGCTTTCGTGTTCCTTCATTAGAAATGTTTTAGCCACGGATGCACAGCTGTTTTAACTTCATTAGTGAATCTTCATCCTCCTAAGTCTGCCAAACTGATCAGGACTATAGGGAGTATGCTTTAACACCTCAAAATGAAGTGCCGACAGTGTGGGGAGAAGTGTGTGGATGTTAATATGCTAATAACAAGTATTAATACTATAACTTAAGTGCGAATCATTTTTGACTCACCCTCTTATTTAAACTGTAACTGGACTACATACTACTTACTTTATAAATGGAAGGGGGATTCTTTCTTCTTTAGCAAAAAATAAATAAAAAGTATGTAGCGTTGGCTTATGTTTAAATTGTAGTGAATTAACAGATACATCGGTGCATTATACATTATTTTTGTAAATTAAAATATATATAAAATTGAATAACAGACTTTGTTATGCCAGTCCTAATTCTACTGAGTTTTCTTTCTTAATGGCAAAATCTTTAATAATAGAAGATATTTTTATGACCATAGAATGATATTGTAGTAGCTACATTTATAAGGTCATTTTATGACCTTAGTGTGTCATAATACTATATGGTAAACAGGTAATACACTACATTTCCCAGTGATTGCAATTAATTTGGGGATTTATTGACCCGATGTCACAGATTAAATTAGTTTAGCAATATATTCCTCAGTGACTGTGGCAAAGATAATTTCTTTCGGTGAGCAGGAGGGTGGTGACATAGAGGCAGTGACTCGAATCCAATCACAATATGTATGACTCTTTCAGATGTCATCCAGACTTTTTACGAGTTCGAACCATTTTTCTTATTACTTATTTCTGTCAGTCTAGACGGAAACAATTTGGAACAAAATTCTTTATAAATCTGATTTTTGCATTTAATTATCCTTTCCTACTTCATAAAATGGCAGCACAGAGCTACTGACCGTTGAAAAATCTTTGGTCTTTGCAGATCACCTGACGCCAAAATTCCACATCAAAAGCTTCCATAATACAGATACACGATATCCGGTGGGTGTAAGATTACATGATCCAGACTAGTCTAAAAGCCTTGTGGCAAATAGATATTCATTTGAGGTTGCAGGGGCTTCTACAGTCAGGAAGCTATAGGGTAACTCGACCTATCGCTCCTCCTCTGAAGTCTGAGCGTGACACTATGGTATTGATTTTATAAGGAAGTCTATAACTCACAGCATTGGCTCCCGGGTACAGGAAGAGGCCTCTCCTGCTGCTCCTGGTACGAGTACTACGACAACAAGCATATTTCAATTAACCTCACTTCCATGAGGGTATGTGAGACATGAATCATGTGACTTTAAGGGGAGAGGTTACTTACATCCTGGTCTCTCATGGCATTGAGCTGTTCTAGTTTCTTTGCCCAATAGCGAGCCTCCTCTTCAGGGATATCTGTAGCAAGGACACATGACACTATGACGGGATGACGATTGCACATTGCTGCCTGATGCATTTACTACTTCTGCACATCTTGACATGCAAGTAAAAACCCAAAAGCACACTGGCACATGTACATACGTATGCACTCTTACACATACACACCCAACTCCCACATATACCCTGTGTTACTTTGTTAGCTGATGAAGAACCTGCTGTGACCTTATGCCAACACAAGTTTCTATCCAAGGAAAAGCAGCCTCAAGTAAACAGATACATATGCTGTGCTCTGTGCTTAAAAATCACCGTTTCCTTTTTCAGCTGAAACTCACTGGAACTAAGGTACTACCTTAATAATGACTGTAATCTAACAAATTTTTGTAACTTCCCAAGGTTTAATGTTTTCCAAATGTGTCATTTCAGATACGTCAAAATTGGTACCATTTACAGATTCTGACTAGATGTCCAATTTATGCACATGATCCATAATAATCGGATACATTACTAATCAAGGGAATAGAATACCTGTTTGAGGTGGTAGGGATTTAGGAAACCTCGGGTTATGATTTAATTGGAATTGTAGGCAAGAATAGTGGTCTTACCCAGTGGTAGTTCGAAGCGTGTGTCGAGCAGCACCCTGTGGAACGTCGGGTCTTTGGTGCCGCAGATCTCATTATCGGCCATGATGACCTGGGAGTCCAGGGTCACCCACTCTCCTGGACCCTCCTATGAAAATACACACATAAAATGACATTACATACAGTATCTCTTGACTGAGAACAAAAATTTTTCTAGGGATACATGACATGAAATAACCTTTCTCCAGGCAAAATAAATAGCTTTAGTATGCAACCAAACAGATATCTGAATTGAAGAATTAATGATTTTTCTGACATCAGTAAATAATCAAAATAATTGATGGTAATGTAAAACACTTCGGCTGACAATAATCAACAGCGAAGTGGGAAAAGCTACATCACACCACCCTAGAACTAATTTTCTATCCTTTGATACCACAGCACAATAATAAAATTTTATAGCAACATGTTACACTTAATGTCATAGAACATCATTTCGATTAGAACTTAGTTCCTGTCATTAACCAGAAAGCACCTGATATAAAGCACTAACACTGGAGACTCCTTCTATAAATATTAAATAAACGTCTTCAGCCAGAAATGTCCACTAATATACGTTTTTTTTCTCTTTGTGAAATAACATGCTGTTATAAAAAATAAGTTATTGTAAATTAGGTGTTACTGTAGAATTAATTTATTAGACTGTGCACGGTGATTTGCAGAGGTGGGTAGTAACGAGTTACGTTTACTCCGTTACATTTACTTGAGTAACTTTTTGAAAATAATGTACTTCTATGAGTAGTTTTACTGCACCATACTTTCTACCTTTACTTGAGTAGATTTGTGAAGAAGAAACGCTACTCTTACTCTGCTACATTCGGCTACACTTGACTCGTTACTTTTCTAACCATTTATTTTACACATGCCGCCGGTAGATCTACCGCACGACTTTCACAGAGGCAGCAACAATAATCACATGACTCCGTTTGACCAATCAGCTGCCGTAACAATAACCACATGTGGTCACATGACCACACCAAAACAGGCAGCATAGCGGGGAAGAAAAAAAACCTTCAGCCGGCATCCCTGGCATCATATACAAAGCATGTTTTGCTTGCAAAAGAATAGCTTCATACTGCGGTGTCTTCTTTATTTGCCAAAACAGACACACACTTTAGAATATAAAAAAAATCGACTTCTGCCCTGAGGAAACATGTCGCAGCTGTTTCATTGAATGTTGCAAGGTCGGCATATATAATTATACTATAATATAATATACAGTTGTATATAACAGTTACTCAGTACTTGAGTAGTCTTTTCACTGAATACTGTTTTACTCTTACTCAAGTAATATTTTGGATGACTACTTTTTACTTTTTACTACTTGAGTAATATTATTCTGAATTTAACTATTTATTTGAAGTACTCTTACTTGAGTACATTTTTGGCTACTCTACCCACCTCTGGTGATTTGTCAGCCAGAACAAGTGTCAGAGCTGCTTAAAACCTAAGACCAATCAAGGAGGCAGTGGTGGCTGTGGTGTTTGTGGCTCTGCGTTGCTGATTAGATGGCTGGGGGTTCGAGCCCCGTCACCACCAGGTCACTACTGTTTGGTCCTTGTGCAAGACCCTTAACCCTATATCCTGTGCAACCCTGCCACTGCATGCACTGCCAGCTCCAAACCTGGTTAGAAAATGGAATAGAACAGCTGTGACAGGAAGGGCATCTGGTGTAAAACATGAACCAGATCCTGCGGCTCAAATGATTCGATGTGGCCAATCAGAATTGAGAATTTAGAATTTAATATCACTGTGATATACAATACATATCAATATCTAACATCAGTCAAGTAGCTAGATTTGACAAAGCTCACTGATATCACGGTCAATTCTGTTATATTACCTGAAAAAGCCTCCCAAATTATGATTATGATTAAAATACAAACCAAATTGCAACTCTATGTGCAATTTTTCTGTGAGGGTTTTTTTTTTCTTTTTCTTGTTTTTTTTTTTTAATGACATCCTCCATAGGACACCATGATTGCTAACTAAAACCTACTCTTAAACATCATGGTGAATATGAAAAAGCCAGCATCCACACCATCATTATCACTCCAGCTGGAATCTGGACCGGAACCAAATGAAAAATTGGCCAACACCCAGATATTGTCCTGTGCTTTCATCACTGGTGTAATCACACCTCGCATCAGCAGTTTTACTTCACCCGCGTCGGCTCGGTTACAGATCAGAGGGACACACAAACGTGTTTACTGAAGTCCAGGAACAGGCTAGGCGAAATCCTGATTCATAACTGAGGAGGTGATGTATTATTCATACAGGATTATGAAAGCAAAGTGAAAAAAAAGAAGCTCACGCTCGTTTATACAGCAGCACATAAAAGCTGCAAATGGGAGAAAGGTTTGCTTCGCTTTAGAGGAGGCCAGTGTGTGCTTACGTAACTGTCTCTCAGCAGATAGTGTGTGTGTGTGTGTGAGAGAGAAAGAGATGGGCGCACTATCTGCTGAGCTCAGCTCAAATAGAAACGCATTACACCTGGACTATCACTATTGTGGAGTAGAATTTTTATGCTTTAAAAGTGCAAATGATATTTGATACTTAAATTAGATGAAATGTAAATTAGATATGTATTCAGTACTTTGCATGTGTGTGTGAGAGAGAGAAACATTTTAATGTTGACCATAATCAGGTTTAAATTCAAGTTTTTGGTATAGCGCGGCACAATTTCCAATTGATTTAAACAGATTAAGACTCACATTCATGCGACACTTACATTTGCATTTTGTTTTAAAGTTTTACATAAAACTATTTACATCAGTTGAGTTAAGTTTAAGTTAAGCCTTTATTTGTCACATATGTATTACTGCACGGTGAAATTCTTACTTCGCATATCCCAGCATAGCTGGGGTCAGAGCGCAGGGTCAGCCATGAGACAGCGCCCTTGGAGCAGACAGGGTTAGGGGCCTTGCTTAAGAGCCCAACAATGGCAACCTGCAGGTGCAGCAGGGGCACGAACCACCGACCTTCTAATTAATAGCTCAGTGCCTTGACCCTCTGAGCCACAACTGCCCCATCAGTTCATGAACTTCCTAAATACTTACTTTACTTAATAAAAATTTATGCAATGCTCATGAACGTGCAAATGCAATTAGCGGCTCCTACCTCATTTGATTGGCGGATGGTCTGTAGCGGGATCCAGACGGTGCCCACCATGGTGTCCCAGATCAGACCTTTATTCCACACCTCCACCGTCAAACCCAGATCCAGCCTGTTTATCTCACTGTTTAAAAGAAAGATAGATACAAGTAAACCTTTTTTTTTTTTTTTTAGATAAAAAATTTCTTCATGCATGTTTTTCACGATATTTCTCTTCTTACACATTATGTTTAATTGTCTACATCACTGTAGCTCTGGGGACTATATAAATAATACATCATTTTTCCATATTAATAAAGCAATGCTAAATTAAAGAGAGACAGAGAGAGAGTCAGACAGAACGACAGCTCTGGAATGATGATATTGTCCTCATATTATATTTAACAAGGGATTAGTGTTGGAACTGGGTCGATGATTTTGCCAGCAGCAGCAGCATGCTGGGTTTACTTTGCAAATACATTTCTTTTATGTAATTACATTAACTTGTTTTATAAGGAATGGTAGAGGTTAGAAAACAATGCTGGATGCTGGGCTGCGGGGAACACGACGTGGCTCAGTTACAACACAGCAGGAGGCTTTATAAAAGTAAGAGAGAGAACTAGAGAAAAAAAAGAGAGAGTTAGACAGAAAGACAAATGAGAAAGTGGAAGAGAGATATAAAATGAACAACGGCTGGATAAAGGCTGCATGAAAAAAGTACACATCACGCCACGCCACTACACTATACTTCCATATATTCACAAAGTAGTAAAGATCTAGTATATGGATAATGTGGAGCGCAAACTAATGGAATCACTGCTGTAAAGTAAAACAAACAAACAAATTAACCTTTTTGTTAATTTAACAGAGAGGGAAAATGGATCTTTAACCTCTCTAATGAGACTTTCTTTTGCTTTACACGTGCAAACACGTGTGTTATAAAAAACAGTACACGCTCGCTGTACACACGCTTACAAACACAAAATAAAATATGTTTTAGACACACACGTGGTCACAGTGTTATAGTAAACAGTACACTTTTCCAAGTCAAAATTGATAAAAAATCTTTGCTCGTCTTGCGGAACTAATTTGTAAAATACTCTCATTTCACACTGAAACTACTCTTTTAAATGAACAGTCATTTAAGCATTTAACTTCATATCATACTGTGTAACAAACTAAAATTTTACTTTAAATCTCTAATTGGAATGATTTGAATCGGATTGAAGAAATACGGTCTGTGTAACTGTACCTAGTGTTTCGCCGTCTGCAGCATTAAATGCAAATTAGCTACTTTTTTTTGTAGTGTCTAATATTGTACTTGAGATTAAATTTTTCACAGTGCGTTTGAATATTTACGGACTGGAGATCTGTGTGAATGTCCCAAAAAATGAGCAAAAATGGAATTTAGCAAAATATGTGACCTTTAAGCTTGACTTTTCATAAAAGCTCCAGTGAGCACCTCTTACTGTGTTGCTCCGATGTTGCAAAACTGGATAGAACTTCATAGAAACAGCTTTGCCATGTCAATCACATGCCAAAAAAAATTTACAGTAGATTTTTTTCCCCTTAACTTTCAGTGCATGTTTTACATGAAATCCTACAGGACGTGGGTCCCATTTTATGTCACAGCAGATGCTAAAAGAAGAAGCATGGACTGGAGAAAAACAAACATGAAGAACATGATTATGATGAAAAATCATGCTAGTGAGCAAATATAAGTCATTTAATAAGTCAGCAAATGTTGAAAGGAAAATATTTTATTGTCAATATTCCAGATGTGACGTCAAATTCGACCGCATACAATCAAGTCGCACAAGCAGCTCGAATTGGCCCAATTTTCTACCCGATGAAAGATGAAAGCAAAGACAAACTTTTTCACATCTTTCTCATCTCTCATTACATCTACTATATGGATAATAATAAATCCGAATTGACATTGCAAGCTTCCCTGGTTCTTTACTCGATGCTATGGGAAGCATCTCTACTGTATATTCTTGCGCACTGTATTAATACACTACAAATATACTACATTAAGGTGGATCGTCACTAGATTGAAAACTGCTTAAATATTTCTTTATGAAAGCCTGTAGGCTTATACGATTAGACGTGCTGTTTTCTTTTTAACTATAATCAGATCGTGTTTTTCTATTTAAATGGAGCTTGCAGTGTTTTAAACCATTCATTAATCACCCATACGTTTTTTATTTTTTTGCAAGAGGCAGCAGTGGAGCGAGTTATTGAGTGCTAATTATGGGAGCGTAAGTGGGTGTGTGTGCGTGTGCGTGTGTGTGTGTGCGTGGTGTCAGAGATTATGGATATTTCCCAGATCCCACAACACAGCAGAGAATCTCCACAGAGCCTTCTTATACCAACAAGCGCTCTGGTAGGACAGCACTTCCATCGCAGTGCTCTAAAGTACACCACCACAAACATACACACGACACTCCTACGACATTCTCCTCTGCCGGATCGCTGACAAAATGAACAAGTGAAAAAGAAAGCAAGAGAGGAAATGAAAGTGAGCAAGCTAGGGAATGAGGGATGCATGAATGAATGGGCTGAGAGGAAAGAAAGGGAGTGTGGATTAGAATGAGCTCGAAAGGCAGAGGCGGAGAGCGATTCGTGATTGAGCGAGTGAGTAAATGGTGGGGGCAGTGATGTAGGGGGAGGTGAAAGAGTGCAAGAGAGAGTGAACTGAGAGAGTGCGGCTGGACCGCATGAGTGTGTGAATGAAGAAGCCCGAGTTGAGTCACGCTCTGGATGTTGAATCCTGGCACACAGAAACATTTATTTTTGCTTCTTTTTTTCACCCAGATCATCTCATATGAAGCCAAAAGTCCTCAACTTATAAAAGCAGGTCTGACATTTGACTGTCGAAGAGAAGTTATCTGTGAGAGACTCTGGCGTGTATGCATATGTGAAGGTCCAATGAAACCAGTCAGATGTTACTGTGTAAAAAGTAAAAAAAAAAGCATCTTGCGTAAGCAGTCAGTTTAACAAAGGCAGCGGTAAGAACAATCAGTAGATTTAAAGATGTATAAAGTTTTAGGGCTCTCAGGGGACGCCACAGCTGTCCTTATGTGGGAGTTTAGAGAGCAAATCGGCTCTGCTCTCTTGGGGGCGAGTGGTGGCATACCTACACTCTTACATCATCAATCATAGAAACACTAGCCAATCGTGGGCATCTGCGAGCTCACGCAAGCAGCAGGGGCGGATAGAGCTTTTCTTCGAGTGTGTTACACCATCGATAACATTGCACGAGCAGCAGTTTGAAAGGATCCGGTCGGCTGGTGTCAGTGTCATGTGTCTCGGTTGAATAAAAGAATTCCATTGTATAAGATTCATTACTTCATAACAGGCTGCAGTGTGAACTGGACCTGATGAAACATCCGGTAATGTGATCTAAATTCCAGTCAGAAATTTCACTTTGGTAATTTAGGGATAATTAAGGGAAATTGACGCTCTAATGGTCTTAACACACATAGATAGATAGATAGATAGATAGATAGATAGATAGATAGATAGATAGATAGCAGTATATATTGAATAGACAGCTGTTTTATCTCCGGGAAATTATATTTCTTCAGTATTAAAATCCAATCATTCTCTCACTCTCTATACTGTTTTCGCTGTTGAGGCTCGTGGGAGGCCTGGAGCCCATCCCAGATGACTCAGAGCACTAGGCAGGGTACACCCTGCAGGGCACACAACACTGACCCACTCACTCACACACTACGGCTAATTTGGAAACACAATATAAGCCTACTATGCAGAACTTTGGAATGTGGGAGGAAACCAGAGTACCCTGAAGGAAAAATTACCAAGTACATGCAGGGGAGAACATGCAAATCCACACAGGCCAAAAGGTGGGAATCAAACCTTTCAACCCTGGAGGTACAAGGCTACAGTGCTCACCAGGGAATCAGGGAAAAACTGGGTCGTGTGACAGTAGATTGTAGATGAAACATGACAAAATTGGGAGAAGATGAGAAGCTTTAAAAACAAGAAATGTAGGAAGAGACTCACAACATGAAGTCCTGTTCCCAGCTCGGCTGGTTGCCCCGCACTGCGATCGTCGTGCTCTTAACATTCTGTACCTTCAGACTCACATACGCATTAAACTTCTCTAAAGGGGGAAGAGCATTAAGAGGTCAGACACAACAATAAATACACTCACCCACACACACACGCAGCATCAAAAATCAAGGGTAATTTGGTCTTTACTCACCTTGGGGTCCATCGAGCTTGGCTTTCTTCACTGTGGAACAGAAAGACAAAGACAAAGAATCAGTCCGACTCTCTTCATGGCATACATGTTGCAACTAATAATCCGTTTCATTTCAAACAAATGCAACCTGAAATCATCAGATTCACAATGTGATCCAAAAGATCAACATTTGCAACAAAACCATTATGAAGAGCTCTTTAGATTTCACCTTCGGATTTGTATTTAAGTAAAATGTTGATCGATTTCAAGAGGTTGATTGATTGGAATCAGATTTGAGGGGAGGTTTTTTTTTTCATGGCTTAATTTTTTATTCTGATTGGTCAGAAGGTTTTGATTAATTTTCTATAACAGCAGCTCTGATGATGGTGTCGGCTCCAGGATACATGAAAGCGCTCGCTCTAATGCGGTATTATTTCTGCAGTCATGGACAATGTGTCTTGTATAGAATGTACAGAAACAGATAAACAGCGAATATTTATACTTCATCAGTGTTTTAGAGATGAGACAGATAGACGTGCAGATCTTTTTTATTTTCCATTAAAAAACAACATACAGAGCAAACAAGAATAATAATCATGAACCATATTAGAGTGGTAGACCGAAACGATAACAAAAGACAAAGCTGGGGAAAGTGTGCTGTACAAGAAGTGCAATATGAAGTACTGTGCAAAAGTCTTGAGATGCTTAACCCAATCCCCCCAAACCCCGCAACCCCCCTCCCCCCAAACTCAGCAACCAGGGCCTTAACTGTTTATGCCACCACTGCCCTTGAAAGATATACTTAAAACAAAACAATGAGAAAAAAAAAGTCTTCATGTCAAATAAGTACTACAAAACTGTGATTTCTTTTCTAATTATACTTACAGCCAGAATTCCTCCTCTGGAGAGACAACAGCTGCAGAGATGTTGAAAATGATGTTGCTGTGGAAAACAGGATGCATGTAAGACTATAAATGCCCGAAATAAAACAAATGAAACTACAAAACAATTCTCTTTTAGGAGTTTTTAAATATATCATTAGCAGTTTTCCAACAGATTTACTTTGGAGTGCAGATTTACTTTTTTTGTAAGAATCCCAAACACATAGTGTATTATCTTGTAAAACACCTTATATACCTGGCATATATAGTAAACAGGAAGACATGTCGTATTCAGGATACATAAAACTATCATATCTATTAAAATGGAAATTGTTCTTGTTTGAAAATGAAATAAAAATCATGGATTTTTTTTGTGGGTCTGTTGTAATGCACAACATGTAAAATCAATCTATGCATCAAATGACCAGAAATTAGAATGGTTAGGCAAAAAGAGCCTGAAACATTAGATTTCTTAATTTACACATTACATGAAGATCCAATAATACAAAGACCTTAAATTTTGTGGGATAATAATAATAATAATAATAATAATAATAATAATAAAGTAAATTTTAAATATTAATAGATATAAGAAATTCTCCACATTTTATTGTAAACCTAATTGTTGCTTCCCAGGTGTGTCTGTATTTACCTGTTATTGTATGTATCATTGCTCAGGGAGGACCTGTGCAGGCCAGACTGCAGCAAGCTTTTGTTATGTGTGTAGCACGATGCTGTAAATAATAGAGACCTCTAGTAAGAATGAGCATAGTTATCCAAATATTTTTCAAAAGTAGGATTACTGACCTGGAATATACAAAGTTCATTTTTTATCTTATGTGAACCCAATGCATAGTTCAGCATATAATGTACAGATAGTTTGTGTATTATTTTGAACATAATAAAGATCACAATCCTGCAGCCTATTCATTAGGACCAGACATGCACAGACTTATACAAGCTCTTACAGTACTCAGAATACTAAGTGCTAAGGATATAAAGGTATTATGTTTACCAAGTTCTCAATACTTTTAAGCAGTTCTAGTTGGAAAATCGCCAGCTTTAGTCCAGTAAAAGACCTACTACTGAGTTCTTGAGCAGGTTGTACTCACTCACTCACTCACTCATCGCCTGTATTCAGGGTTGCGAGGGCCTGGAGTCTATCCCAGGAGACTTAGGGCACGAAGCGGGGTACACCCTGGACAGGGTGCCAACCCATCGCAAGGCACACACACTCATTCACATACTACGGGCAATTTGAGAACACCAATTAACCGAATCTATATGTCTTTGAACTGTGGAAGGAAACCCACCAAGCACGGAGGACATGCAAACTCCATGCACACAGAGACGGGAATCGAGTCTGGCCGGGAATCGAACCTGGACCCGGAAGGTGCAAAGCGACAGTGCTAACCACTACACCCCCGTGCCGCCTAGCAGAGTTTAACTGTTGTAAAATATATATAGAATGTAAATAACTAACATTACCTTAAAAAAATGGTTGAAAGCCTGGTTTAAATATCTTGTGGCCAGTTGGCTTGGTTCATTGGTTTAAACTTTTACAAATATTTTGTGAAATTTCTACTGATAATGAACTGGAGAAATACTTCCAGAAAAGTAGCCAAGGTCATGTTCATTTAACGTGGCAGGAAAGTACAGTATAACTTCTATCACATTCTTGATAATTGATCAGGTTTTAAAGCTTGCATTGCAGTAAAATATGAGCGAACGTTTCAGGTTCCTTGCAGAATTGTTCCAATTTGCACATGTGCTATAGCAGAACACTATATGTACTATAAACCACATAAGCAACGTGTGGCTGATTTTTTTTTAATATTGGCTTTAGATTTGAATTAAATCAACTGTGTTATCCAGGAGCTCATTTAAACTTTGAACTCCTTTAAGCTAAGTTACAGTTTTTAGATCAAGACCAACACACACTGACTTGCCAAAGAAAAATGTGTAAAAATTATTAATCACACTCTCAGAGCCTTTCTTTCACTATATGAGCCAGGTAGATGTTATAAGCTGGTCATTTACTTCATTTTATTGCCACATAACATTGCTGAGCCTAGATCTGACCAACTGAAGCAACCTCAGATAATTTCACTGCCTCCAGGGACAGGTACATTGAACATTATGCATGATGAGAGCATCGCTTCATACACTTCCCTTCTTACCCTGAGTCAATCTTGGCACACCAGACAACATGACCTTTTCCATTCTCACTAACACGTGAATTATTATGGCCACACAGCTGTTTAGTCCCAATCCTTTGCCACACTGTGCATATGGACATGCTCTTAATTTCACTATTAAACTTCGCTGTGATTTCTGTTGTTCCAACTTCACCAAGCATTTCTTAATCTCCGGTCATGATCATTAATCTTTTTCCCCAACTACATTTCTTCTACAAAGGTGACTATTCAGAACTGTACTTCCATTAATTAATTAATTAGTTAGTTAGTTAGTTACCTAACTACCTCTTGCAGATGCACTACACATACAGTACAGGGATCAGGTTATGTGATGTAGTATTCCTTCAAAATATATATATTTTTTTGTATTTTTATGTTCCTCCGGGTACTCCGATTTCCTCCCACAGTCCAAAGACATGTAGGTTAGGTTGATTGGCGTTCCCAAATTGCCCGTAGTGTGTGAATGAGAGTGTGCGTGAGTGTATGTGTGTGTGCCCTGCAATGGATTGGCACCCTGTCCAGGGTGTACCCTGCCTCGTGCCCTAAGCCTCCTGGGATAGGTTCCAAGCCCCCCGCGATCCTGAATACAGGATAAAGCAGTTTGGAAGATGAGTGAGTGAGAGTGAGTGTATTTTTATGTAAATTATATTATATTGTTGTTATACCTGTGTTCCATTCATGGTCACAGGTCATCCACGGCAGTGCGGTTTGGAAACAGCTGAAAAGGTAGAAGACTGCCCAGGCAAGAACCACAATGTAGTAGATGTTCAGGTAAACCACAATTACTTGAGATGCAATGCCAATTCCTGTAAATAACAGCAGTTCATTTTTTTAGACAAGCTAGTTTATAGGGTAATGCCAAAAGAGAATCTGTAGCATATAATGAGGCATTTTATATTGTTTCATGCATCATGTCATGTGATCCTGATTAGTGAAGAATGCAAGGCTTTTTCATAGAGCTTGCAAATGTAGACCGTGGATTAAATAGATAAAATTAGCATGGATAAAATTAGACAATAATGTAAAAATGAGATATTTGGTTTAGTATTTTTTATGTGACTTGAGACATACAGTATATGACCAGTATGCAGCTACTTACAAAGACAGGCAACACTGCAATTTTGGTAAGTTTCACTACAAACTTCTGGACTTTCTGGAATGTATTTCTGGAATGTATTGCTGTTATTCTGTTGCATAATCCCATCCCACTGTTCCACACTGTATCCTAATCCTAAAATACGTTAGATATCTTGAAATGGGCAACCATAATTTTGGTAGAAAACTTTTTGACTGTATAATGTTTGCATTTACACAATGTTTTGGCTGCACATAAAAATGTAAGTATATTGTACAAGTCTTATTATTATTGCAACTTCCTGACTTTTAAACACAGCATTATCAGTTTGTGATATTGTATCAGAAAAAAAAAGTTACTTGACATTTATGCAGAGGGACAAACCACTAAAGCGCAGTAGTTAAACTACAGCGATAAAGGAAACACAGGATCTCCAAAAAACATTCATATTATGTGCAAAATACTACATATAAAGCTAGTCTGAATAGAACAATGAGTATAACAAAATACTCCTGAGTGCCACAAAAGATATATACAGTACATAACTGAGCGTCATCATATAAAAATTAATTATGACAAAATGGTAAAAATATTCTATTATTCTACTTATGCATAAAGTCCCTTTTAACATTCATACAGCTAACTTTCTATATATTTACCAAAGGCAGGGGGGGAAGTGGCAGCACAAACGGTTAAGGCCCTGGGTTACTTATCGGAAGGTCAGGGGTTCAAGCCCTAGCACCACCAAGCTGTCAAAGCCCTCAACCCATTTGCTCCAGGAGTGCTGTAGTCTGGTTGACCCTGTGCTCTGACCCTAGATTCCTTACTGTGATGTGTACAAAAAATAATAATTTCGCTTTGCTGAAAGGTACATGTTACAAATAATTGAATCTTAATCTTATTCATTCATCTTTAGTAACCACCTTACCTTGGTCAGAGTAGTACACCCTATCTTAAACACCCTACATGTGACAGCAACCATTCTAATTGTTCCTATCTAGTTGATTTATTATGTAGGAGACATAAAATGCAAAGGAAATGGATACAAACAAATGGGCAAACATTCAGAGCAATATCACACAGACCCTAACCTGAACACAGGATTAAACTGGAAGAGATGCAGCTGTGAGACAGCAACACTAGCCACTGCATTACATATACAATTTAATCAGACAATCAAGTAAAAAAGGCATAGACAATAGGGTGAAAATTACCTTCAAACATAGGACATATCTTCCTCCAGGCGGTGATCCCGCCTTCACTGGTGTACTGACCCAATGAAGTCTCCAGGAAAAAGACAGGGATGCCACAGAAGATGAGGAAGACAAAGTAAGGGATGAAGAATACACCTACACATAGATACAAGTGAGTTTGAGGTTATTTATGTGGATTTTTGTCTGCTGTAGAGGAAAGAATAGAATACAGTAAAATAAACAGAATTAAAATGAATCTTATTATTTCTATATAACAAAAAGACATGATATTGAAAATTTCTGCCTTAGAGGCTTCTGTTTATAAACATCAGCAGCTGAAGAAAAAAGAGAGTTTTGTTTAAAAAGTGCATGACTCTGTGTGGGCATGCACCATTCAACATCATGAGCATTTCAAAAGACTCAATGATATGTGAAACCTATTTACTATTCTGTTCAAGCCTGCTTTTATTTGCTCTATATTGGACATTAATCCTGTACCTTAATACAAAAGAATACAAAATTCAGAACCTAGACACGCTCTATCCTGCCCCGTCATCTACCCCCGACACACACACACATCTCGCTCTTTCTCTCAAGAGATTCAAGGGCGCTTCTCTCTTTCTCTCTCACCCTTACCTCCTCCGTTCTTGTAGCAGAGATAAGGAAAGCGCCACACATTGCCCAGGCCAATGATTTCGCCAGCCATGGAGAGCAGAAACTCGGTCTTGTTGGCCCACTTCTCTCTCTGCTCTGTTTCTGTTCCTTTGCTTTTCTCGCCCCATATCTGAGGGTCCTCAGCAGGCTCAATCACAGTGTTTGGTCCTCTGGCCTCTGGCATAATTACTATCTTTCTGTCACACACACTCACACTGTAGATGCAGGGGGAAAAACGGATGTGTGCTGACATGCATTTTGTATATTTGTTTTGCATGCACATATTTAGGTTTCAGCAATCCTGTTCAGTAGGGTCACACACTGTGCTGCTTCTCCGCTATAAATATGTCTGCTATAAATATCATCATGAAAAATGATATTAAATTGAAGTACGTTTTTATATAAGTGCAAAATAAAGTGTAAACTGCTTCAAATGTTATTAAATAACTACGAAGTCGAGTTTTCTCCCAATTCAGACAGTGTCATCATTTAAATTAATCACTCTACTCTATATGACAATTTATTGCATGCATATAAACAAAGCACATTTCATGCATTTTTTTTAAATAGATAAAGTATTCTCCTGGGATAGGCGAAATGTGCAGTGCAGACTCACCAGAGATCTCCGCAGTAGTTCCTAGAGGGCTGCTCGCGGTCTCTGTGGAAACAAATTCGGCGAAATTCTTAAAGAGCAAAATGCCACTGGAATAAGTTCAGTGGGGGAGGAAGCGCCGCGCGCGAGAGGATAGGCGTGATTGAAAACACACGGGGGCGTGTCCACAGAGCACGCGGGCTGTGCGTGGTTCGCGCTTTTACAGTTGAGCAATGCTTGCGAGCGTGGGCTGGGCGATACGACTGGGTTTATTTCGATCCGATACCAAGTAATAGCGAAGCTACAGTAGTATCCCCGATACCGAAACTGATATATTTACTTTAAAATAAATTAATAAAACTTTTTTGTGTATAGAAAAAAAAAAAACAGGAAATATATTTATTTATAATTCATATAGCAATTATAATACACAGGCTCAATCAGGTTTTTGAATGCCCAAGTTATTAAGTTTTAAATGTCAGGAGTTAAAGTAAAACAATGCTAAAGACACCCACAATATCTCCTTTGAACAGCTGATATTGAGATGTGTCTGCTGCCTATCCTGTGTAAAGCCTTCATAACAGCTTAGTAAAATGGAATTAGGGGTTTAGAAAGCAAGTATAAATTTTACTTTCAGGTGTCTAACAAGTTTTGATCATATGTCCATACAAAGCCATACATACTGTACTATTCAAAAGTTTGGACACACCTTCTTTTTCAATGATCTATACTGATTTTTATTTCATTCTACATTGTAAAACAATCGTGAAGGCACCCAAAATATGGATATAATCTCATTTGAACAGGTGATATTTAGACTTGTCTGCTACTAATACTCTGTAAAGTCTTCATAACGGCTTTAATCTGCAGTGCTGGTAATTGGTGATTTCTGAGGCTGGTAACGCTAAATGAACTTCTCCTCTGCAGCAGAGGTAAGATTTGGTCTTGCTTTCCTGGGATGGTCTTAATGAGAACCAGTTTCATCATGGTGCTTGATTGGTTTCGCATATACTCTAGTTCTTGCAAGAACTATTCCAGAACATGATGAATAAGTGAGTGAGACTGAGTCTCTGAGGCCATCTAGTGGCTATTTTCAATATAATTTTTGACTTTTAATTAAACCCTTACAATCAAACACAGCACCATGTAAAAAAAAACCAATAACACAGCATCATGTTAATATCTCATCCAAAATGTGTCTTTATACTAAATCCATAATATACAAAAGTGACTTGTACGTCACTACATCGCCCAAATACGTTGCATGTCACTGCTAAGTTTGTTCGGTCTCTCCGGACGAGTCAATGAGTCGTTTAATGCGACTCTATTTTCATTCAGCAAATGAGCAAACAGCCCTATAAATTCAAAGAAATTATCATATATCCAAATAATCCCAGAACCGAACGAAGGAATGACTGAACATGATGTAAATTCATTTTCATGAACTAATGACCAGATTTGATCACAGTGGTGAAGTAAGTTTGATCCTCAGACATTGAACAAACAGCGGAAGCTGCTTTTTAGGGACCGTCAACAAATTTCTGTACGAATAAAATGTATGAAAAAGTGTGATATTTGTTATTTAGCAGGCTACGTATCCCAATTATTTTAATTTCTTCTAATACATGCACCTATTTTTCATGTATTAATTATATAATTGATATAATTGATTTGAATTAATTTGTAGGAATTATATTTACTCTACTTCTTTCAATAATTTCCAGGTCATGTGACCCTGTGACCCCAAACTGGTACCAAAATAATCTTCTTGGCCTTGTGTCGGTGCCCAAGTACTGTAGATTATTTTGGTAATAGTTTGGGGTCGCACGGTCACGTGACCTGGATGGTATTAAAGAAATTGTGTGTGTGTGTGTGTGTTAGTAAATGAAATAAAAATCAACTGAGACATATTTTGGGATAGCAAGAAGTGTACCTTATGGGGGCGACCAAGTAGATTATTTAGAAATTAGTTTGGGGTCAACTGATCTGGAAGGTATTGCAGAATATGGATTTAAAAAATAAATAAATACAAATTAATCCATATGTTCTAATTTAATTATTGTCAATAAATTAACAAAAGCTGTATGCCTTTAATGACGCATGACATATTTAAGTAGAAAATATAGTTGCAAGCAATGATGAGCGGGTCCAAGCACCCAGCACCATCGCCATTCGGTCACACCAGAAACACAGTGGACACACTGGGCACATGCATTAAAAGGGGATATCCCAATACCATTTTGACATAATTTTAGGAAAAGGGGGAATTTTATGTTGAGACCTCCAAAAAGCTCTAGATGCTGGAAAAAAGCATCACACTATGTGGTCACTCAATATGATGTCCCAGAGAAAGTTATTAACCGCTTAAAAAAAAAACAAAAAAAAAAACAGTAGGGCCCTTACAATATGACGACATATGGCAGATGTCATAGTGCTTGGGCACCTAATTACATTAAATGGGACACGCCTGGTAATTAACAAGTACACTTTACGCGTACAAAAATTTGGTGCCAGTCCCTAAAATACCGCCTCCGAATGTGATTCTGTGATTAATTGCGAAGATATTTCGAGCATATGATCTAACTTTTTCAATAAATTGTTTTATATCGAGCTGAAGCTCTCCAAATGTTTACTTTTAATGTATATTTCTTTATTCTTATAAAAGGTGTTGTATTTTCAGTGAGTCGCGACACTTGACTCAGTTGAATCATTTAGAGTTGTTCATTACTTCGGTTGCCCGGTTGAACCACGTGAACAGCTCGACTTGTATAGACAGCGTTTTCTTTTGTATATATTCCAAATAATGTTTGTTGATTTCCGTGTTTACAAGCATATTCCTACACCGGGCCGAACACAGAGTACAAAAACCGCAGCGCTTGAAATGCAGCGCGCTCCGTCGTGTCAGACCAATGCGTCACAATGACGTATACGGAAATATCAACAATAACAACTGAGGAAACAGAAACCAAGCCTTAACAATGATGAGAGTATTTGGGTTTTGTTTCTTTTTTTAAATGAAGGTAACTACATATACAATTATGGTCAGTTCACAGCGTGTTAAATCAGCAGAAATAAATGAATGAATACAATTTGTGAAAACATGTACAGTATAATAATCGGTGTAAAGTTGTCTCAACATTTGATATTCGAAAGTAAATGCCGGTTTGAATATTAATAAACATAATAGTACAGGTTATTCATTTATCTGTAGACGTTTAGACACTAATGCCATAGACGCCAAATGATGATGTTATTTGTCTATACGTTGCATGAGCACCAGGATTTTGGTCCAGCCGTCTAATACTGTCACAGATGCATTGCTCCGTAAATGACAAGTGTGTTCAGCATGTCCAGCAAATGTGTCCCAAAAACAACGATGAGGAGTCCTGTGAGGAGGAGATGGACACATCCGAGCCTAACTGGCATTGGTTTTACCTGGCAGAATGTGGAGTCTGGCACATGTTTGAGGTAAGTGTCATTTTTATTTTTTATTTTTTTAATTAGTCTCCTGTGTGTCTGGAGTGCACAGCTTTAGTAGGCGTGTTACTTCAGAGAAATCACTAAATCATTGTGGCCGGGAGACATACACCTCCCTGGTTGATGCTTGTTTATAAGCTAAACACTTAGATATCCTTTGCATGTTCAGTCTGTTTGACATCTGCACCCTTTTATGTTCTTTGCAGATTGATCCCAGTGCAGGATGCTCGGTGACCAGCGAACAGATTGAAGCAAACTACAACAGGAATCAACATGGTTCCATGGATTTCTATACACCTAAATATAGCTACAGATTAGACTTTTCAGGTGGCATTTTAAACTAGACTTCAAACCAGGCAGTCTGAAATCTCCCACATCCAGTGTTTATCTAATCTGACTTGAATTAATGTCTCTTTGATTTGTAGTTATGAAGCAAATCAACGTCACAACCGGAAAACAGAGACCGATAAAACGGGCTCTGCATTCTGCCACTGGATTTAGGTAAATCATGTATGCAAACCACCAGGTGTAGTTAGCTCTTTCTCCTTTGTCGCTCTGTTCGTCTGCCTGTCTTCTGGCTGTCTATCTATTTATTTAACTTGGAAGATGTCATTCACTTTATATCACAACATGGAGCCAATGCATTGAGACTGATGGTTTCATTATTTTATGCTCAGATTTATCTGTGATAACCTAGCTCTACCAGTCCCTTGTCACTGGGAAAGAGTTAACACAGATGAGCCATATCAGGTAGAAAACATACTGTAACACATGCCTAAACATTACACTGAGAGGAAGAATTGCATTATTCACAATATCCATCAGACTCCCTATGTGACCTTGTGTTTTTATCCCTTAGCTCATCCCTCTGTGCCGAGACACATTTGAGTACAAAGAAGTGGCCAGGCTGTATGAGAGGACCATGTCTCAACCTATAAAATCCATTCAGAGGATACAGAATCTGGATCTATGGGAGTTTTTCTGCAGGTGTACACCTCTCTGTCAATGCTTTTTGTACATTGCTGCACTTGCGAACACAGAAGAAAGTCTTTCAGGTTTCTACAGCTCACCAGCAGAGATGACGCCTGTAGGACAGGGCTCATGATAAATCTCCAGATTGCACTTGCTAAAAGAAACGCATGGAGACTCTTCCCAAAAATGGCAAAAAATATTCCTTACAGAAAAACGATTAAATATTCATAAATAATTAGCTGTAACTACTTAAATAATAAGACAATAAAATGAGCATTATTTGATTTACGTTGCAGCTTGCGTGCTACTCTCGTTAAATTGGTTATTGAAAAGTAATCAGAAGAATGAGAATTCTAAATTGTAGTGGTATAAATGGTAAATAATAAATGTAATAAAATATGTAATTATTTGAAATGTATTGTTTAAGAAAAATACCCTATTATATTTTTAAGAGAACAACCAGAAGAATTTAAGAAGTTTTTAGTATTGTCCTCTATTTTTTATTAAAGGAAAAAGGCCCAGCTGAGAAAGATAAAACGTACTGTGGACATTGATGAGAGGATGCTCTTTCATGGGACAGGCCACAGTAACATCCAGGCCATTTGTACATACAATTTTGACTGGCGACTTACAGGAAGTCATGGGGATGTCTATGGAAAAGGTACTGTAAGTTTTTTTTTTTTTTGTTCTATTATATGATGACCAGTAAAACACCACATATACTCTAGTAGCTTAAAATGCGAATCAGCTGTAATTGTGATCTATTGATGGTCATTTGCATAGTGTATGATCTTCTTTAGGAATAAGCTGATACTGTGATACTCTGATATTGCTTTAATTGCTGTTTGGGGCAGGGTGTGTCTTTTTAGCATAAGTTTAGGGTTGAGATACATATTTAGTGTGTTGTTTTTGTGTTCTTGTTTTGTACACAGGAAGCTATTTTGCTCGTGATTCCAAGTATTCCAGCAAGTTCTGCCACTCCACCAGCAAACATAACTTCACCCTGCAGAGACACGGCCTCGCACCACCCATATTCCAGAGTGACCCACCATATAAGTGCATGTTCCTGGCACGGGTGTTAGTAGGGGAATACACAGTAGGTCACCCACATTTCTGTCGCCCACCCTCCAAAGACCTGAGTATCGCCAACTTCTTTGACAGCTGCGTGGACGATATGGTAAACCCGAAGATCTTTGTAATATTTGACAGCAATCAGATCTATCCTGAATACCTTATCGAATTTTACTGACAAAGGTGAAAAAGGATGATTTTGAATTTTCAGTTAATGAAGACACAGAAATGGTTGCTTCAGATAAAAAACAGCAAGACCTTGTATGAAGAGCTGTTACTTCTCTGTGTGTCTGTGCCAAAGCGAAGCTTTGTACATGTCTGTGATAGAAAGGACTCACATAAGACAGAAAATGTGGGCCAGTGAATATTTAAAAATTCTAGATTCACTTACAGACAGGTAGCATCAAGATTAGTTTGCCCCTTTCTCAGCATTATTATTATTATTATTATTATTCTATTTATTCAATTGTTATATTTTTATATTGAATTATTATATTATTTTTATTTATTTATTTTTGGGTCGGTGGCTTTTCCTCATAATTTCCCCCGAGTTTGGCCTGGCCAATTCCCTCTCACTAGATTTCTCTTCTCTATTACATACCAGCTACCAGCCAATGAGGGAGGGGCAAACATGTACTTCCTTCAAGCCAACAGTCCTCATGTTTCACTACTGATCATACTGTGTCACAGGGCAGTATAATATCTTCAGGGGAAAGGGTTATCTGCCCTCTTCTGTATAAATGACCTCATTGGCTGATGTCACTGTAATTGACAGGGAAGAGTGGCCACACAGTGAGCATGGCATTCTTGACACCTGGCCATGGATGACTTTGGCATCATTTGGATTAGCACTTGTGAGCCTCGATGACAGGGCACAAACTTTTTTGTTCATCCACTTGGGAGCCAGGTTCACATTTACATTCACAATAATAACAGATTTTTTTATTATACATTTTATTATAGTTTGACATATAAGTTTGTATAATTTTTCTATTTCATCTACCTCACCATAATTCTACCTCATGGCATGCAATTTTGCAAATTTCTGTTGATCATTTCAGCATTAGTCATACTGCAGCATACAGTAGAAAAAAATATTACACATTAAAATAGCAAATAGTGATTTTATAAATCACCTGTCTAATATACATCATAAAACATAAAATAGTTGACTTTTTCTTCTGGTGTTCTGCTGCTCAAATTGTATGTGTCTCCTCTGAAAAGCAAAGGAGAGAACTGTAAAACCGAAAATGCTTTCAGTTGCATTCTTTCTTCCACTTTCGAAATAAATTGATGTGCAAGATGCACTTTTCTAGCCCAAATATTTTGGCATCCCTAAAACTGTTTACTGATGTAAACTATGTACAGTATATACGCTGTATGGCCAATAGTTTAACACCTGACCATCACTTCCGTATATGACTCTTCCACAAACAGTTGCTACAAAATTCCACAAACTATTGCTACAAAAAAGAGGCACACAATTGAACACAAGTGTCTTTATATGCTGTAGCATTATTTTTCCTTCTTTGGAACTAAGAGACCCAAATCTTTTAATAAAAGTGCCATTTGCCTAACATCAGTGGCACAATTTCATTAATGCTGTGTCTGAATCTGAAAATGCCCATAGCCATCCTGAAAAATCTAATGCAAAATCTAATGGAAAGCCTTTCAAACTGAGTGGTGGTTGTTATAATAGCAAATGGGGACTAAATTTGGAACGAGATGCACAACAGTTACACGCATGCATATGATGGTCAGTTGTCCAGAAACTTTTGGTCATATAGTGTACCTTGACATTAGTACAAGAAACATTTTCAATTGAGAAACTTGATAAAAAAAATTAAAAAAAAACTTTGTCATATAGTCAATGCATCTTTCAAGTGTTGTGATGAAAGCATCAGCCAAAACATTACAAATGTTAAGATGAGGTAAAGAGCAGTGTCAGGAGGTGAAAAAGCAGTAAATGTTAAAAAAAATCAAAAGACTAATTGTGTGTAGTTCAGGAGTATGAAAATCTTGTTAATTGGCGGATTAGTTGAGTCATGTGTACTGGAGCAGAGAATCACCCTGAAATGTAATTTGTATCAAACAGTTCATTTGACCAGAATTGATTATGGTTTCCTTTAGTAGCTCTTCTGCTTTGATAACTCAATGGTTAAGGTTTTGTACCAGTCACCTGTGTGTTAGTTTATATTCTCCTAGAAAGTCTCTGGTGCAACTTAAAGCAAGACCTTTAAGTTTTGGTTGTATTGTTTTGTTTTGATTGGCTTTGTCCTCACTTTATATTCATTTTGCCTAAAGGATTTACCAACAGAATTATTGTGTAAATGGAGAGGTTATTAAATATGGTTACACACACATAACACAAAACTGCATGGTGTCTATAAATGTAATAACTGTATACACTGTATAGTCTGCACAGTCAAATACAGAATTATTGGCACCTTTCCTACAAATGTGGAAAAGTATTTGAATAATTAATAACACGCAATTAGTATTTTATTTTCGAGATCTTATTTTATTGCACTTAGTATATATCATTTTTGATATAATATTTGTTAAAACAGGAATAGTAGTACATTGATTTCTGTGAAGCACTGATTTAAAGTTAATTATTGTAGTTTTGAACTATATTCCTGTTAAAGGTAGAATATATA
>JAOVVA010000016.1:5499989-5520053 GCA_028565275.1 Leiocassis micropogon
CCTGTTATTCCTGCTGTTATACCCCTATCTCACCTATGCGGTTTGACTCGCGGAGAGAAGCGGTGTTAGGCACCGTGAGCATCCGCAAGTGACCGCCCGACGTTTCGCGAAGTTCTGCAAGATCTGCGAGCTTCCGCGAGGACCGATGCGCGGAAAGATAAAAACGTAATCACAACACCAAACTCACGGTGAATCATGATGAACGGCCACCGCGCGAAACCGCATAGGTGAGATACGGGTATTAGTAGTTAACAGATTATGGGCCAAACTTTGCTGAGTGATGAGGGTAGAATAATTATAAAGGTCTTGACTAAAATAACATGCATGAGAAATCACAAAGGAGTTTTCATTTTCTGCAATGTAAAAGTACTCGAACTAGTTACTTTTATCTGAAAGTTTGGGGTTAAACGTGGCAGGTGGGCATATTAGCCCAAAACACAGTAAACGCTCACTCTGCACTTGGATCCTTTACCCCAACGCCCCACCGTGACACTCCACTCTTTCCCGCATGACTGTGACAGGCTAGTTTTCCACATTCTGGCAACTGACAGTGTAATTAATGACTGTTAGAACACCTGTGACACAAGTGATGCATATAGTTAAACATTCCAATGCTGTTATACTCTGTACCAAAATTCGGTCTATTCGGTCAGAACTAACTGTCATACTGTATAATGTCACATAATCTGACTTGACACCATGTAAGAACACCATGTCTAAAGACTCCTTGGGTCCAATTTTTTGTACAGTTTTTTTTTTTTCCCCAGGCATTATGCTTGATCTACCACCAAATAATAGCAGCCATGCCTCTCTCTCTCTCTTTCGCTGTGTGTGTTTATCACTCTCTGCTTCTTTCCTTCAGGTTTTGTCCTGAATAATCGAGCTGAAGGCCACCACAGTGTTAAGGTAGAAGACTGTCCTTGTGTGCATGGGAGAGAAACGTATAAACCAGGGCACAGGCTCAGCTTAAAGTGTCAAACTTGGTGAAGACATACTTCTATAATGTCATATATTCTGATTGGATATCATCTCTTGAGATGCTGTTTTTATTTCTTTATCCTATCATAACATTTGGCTATGCTTTTCAGTGATTGCATCAAAGGAAAATGGAAATGTTCAGCCAATACCTGTCAACCTTCATGCATGATTGAAGGCCGGTTTGTCACTACCTTTGATGGTTACCAATATTATGTGCCCGGAACATGTACCTATATGGCTGCAAAGGTAAGTTTTAAAAAATTCTATTTCCACTGGTGCCTGGTTTATAGAAGTTCCTCATATAGACTGATGTAGTATTTGTATATAATGTACACAATATTCTCTACTTATATTTGCAAATGCAATGTAAATACTATGCAAATATTTGTTGTACAGTGTTAGTTAAGAAATAGTGACAAGAAAAAATGTTGAAGCTCAGAACACGTTGTTGGATGAAGCTCCTAAGAATAAGAAATTTGAGAATAAGAAGAAAGGACCAAGATGTAGTAAGGCGCAATATTGAGGAGGGCTTAGTCAGCGATGAGAAGAATCATAAACTGGATGTCAAAAAATGGAGATCAAACAGAATGAGCGTTATGTGGTCAGGGGAACGAGACAGTGAGAGGATGGGCATCAGAATTTATTGAAAACCACTGGAGTTTATTGAGAGGTTCTGAGGGCAAACCTGAAGCTGAAAATAAAGACTGAAAAACAGGAAACATTTTTGGGATGAAAGAAAACTGGTTATGATTAATTTGGTGGTCAAATGAAATTTTTAACTGCAGTGAAATTACTCCCAAAGCTTCAGATATGGATAGAGATAAAGACATTGTTTTGAATTTCTCCAAAAACTATTTGTGGAGAATTTAGGACAAAGTATTATTACTGAATTATAGGTTGTCAGATTACATCAAATGTTTTTAGTTTATTTAGTAATTGAAAGGGTAAAGGGAGTTACGGGTAAAATGGACATGGTGTTTACCGAAGTAGTTAATCACTGATGTTGCAGTGGAAGCTCAGAACATTTTGTTGGATGAAGCTCCTAAGAGGAAGTAATATGAGAATGAAAATAATGGTACCAAGAACTTTGAAATGAGCAGTCTCAAACAAGGTATTAATTATATTCATATATGAATTAATATACAAATATTAATTCATATATGAATACCTATTGATAAATATTAATTGGTCTCTATCCTATCAATTGATATCTATTATCAATTGACAGAGGGAAGTATTCATGAGACTGAGTAATGTTCCCAGATGAGACAGAAGGATGGGTTAGCTGGTCAGTGTCAAATGCAGATCTGAGGTCACTGAGGATGAGGATAATGAGCTGTTTGGATTCAGTAGAGTTTAGGAAGCCATTGGTAACATTGAGGGGCACTGTTTCAGTGGTGTTTTTATGACAGATAAAATTGCTGTAATCCATTGAATTTATTACTTTTAAACATCTCACATTTAAATCTCTGATCCTTATACTCTTGTCAATGCAGTTACTTACTGCCCACTAATCCAAACCATTATTTTCTGTCTGACCTGTCTGCTTTCCTGGCAATTTTAATATCCATGTTGACTTCACCAACGCTATCCTGAATTCTATTAATGCCTAGTATAATGAAAAAAATACTGTATAATATAACAAGATATAACAGTATACTTTGTCTTTTTACAGGGATCAAACTGGAATGTGATTATCAAGTTTTCTAGTGTAAAAATAGAATCAATAAAATTTACTTTGTATGAGGTATGTTTTACATTTTAAGATTGTGCTGATGTTGTCAGATATTTTTTTCAAAGTGTGATGATTATTTCCAAGGTGATGAAATGTTTGTCTCTATATTTAGGATACATACACCTTCTCATTAAACAGTGTTCAACATGGAAAAAAGGATATAACTATCACAGATTTGTCACAAATTGGTAGGTTTTCTACAAATCAAAATAAATATGATTTAGATATTATGGAGTCATTATATTCAGAGGTTGGTAAAGCAGTAAATTTCTCTCTCTCTCTCTCTCTCTCTCTCTCTCACAAGCACTTTTAAGTCACTCTGGATAAGAACGTCTGTCAAATGCCTAAATGTAAATGTGTCTATATATAGGCCTATTAATAGCAGAAATTTTGAATAAAAATCAAGAAAGGCCATGGAATTAGATGTCCAGTCTTTTGACTGGTACAGTATATGGTATAGTTGAGGACAACAGTCCTTGGTTTTATAGACACAATGGTCCTCATAAATCTTTAGGTTAAGTTGTATATAAATGTTTGCATCAGACCTGACAAAACACTTTTAGTGGATTTACAAATCTATTGGAAACACCAATTTCCATTATAGTTACATGCCTATGTAGTTGATTACCCTTATCAGCAAATTACCAGGCTTAAACATGGCACATCTGATTTGCATTTGATTTAGTTTCCTAAATCAACTCCAAAATAAATGGCCAAGATCACACAAAAGGCTTTCTTAGAAGTAGAACTGAATTTTTGTTTGATATTTATAGCTAAATATGTTTATCGCAAAATACTATGTAAGTTTACTAATAATGGGATACTGTTTATATAATAGAATTTTCAATAAACCATGTCACATTCAAATTGATAAATGTTTTGAAACTTGTTGAAATGTGTTTTTCTAAGCTTTAATATCTATGTTTAGTGCAAGGACTTAAACCATATTCTATTGCCATTATTCTGATGACAATCTGGTGTAAAGCCAATTTTTCACTGGTGTCAGGCATAAATTCCTTAGTGATACTTCAGAGTAATGTAGAATATCATCTAATCATGACTTTAAGTGTGAGACTGTTAATGAAAAGTCACACATATAAACTAATAATCTTTAGTAATCATATTAATAAACAAGAAAAGGTCTAATGGAAAAATGTACAACTAAATATGCTTAGAACTGAATATACTGCTCCAAAAAAAATTGAATTGAATTGAAAGCCTCCTGAATATATAGGGTCAAACCGGAACTAAGTGTTCCCTTAATTTTTTATGAGCATGTTTTAATAAAGCAGTTTTTTTTTACAGAAATAAGACACATGAGTAATTAGGGTTATGTTTATAGTGTAAATGTAGCTTGTTGCCTGTCTCAAACAAGTTAAACTTTTCCATTTCAGAACATGCCACAGTCTTCTGGCAGTCTTCGATGTTTGTCATGGTCCTCACAAGTTTTAAAATGAAGATGGAAGTGCAAGTTTCTCCTGAAGTTCAAATCTACTTGTATCTACCAAAAGATGAAACAACCAAAGGTACATTCATTTATTGTGCAGAGTAAATACACTATATGGCCAATGGCTGAAGGAGAATGGTTATAGTAGTACTAGAAGGAAAGTACACATGGCGGTCATGATTAGGCATCAAGATTATTTTGGCAATATAGTGTATATCAGTCACAGCCAGAGTTTGTTGGAACCATTGTGAAATTTATTCATGTGCATATGTATATTTCATTTTTACAGGTCTTTGTGGATCATACAACCACAACACAGGAGATGACTTCACTGCAAGCAGTGGTATTGTGGAAAACTCACCTCAGCTTTTTGCTCTATCTTGGGCAGTGGAGACCTGCACGCCAAATATTCCCTATGTTTGCGTCAACACTGACAATGGTACAGCTAGTATACTAACATATAAATCATACTATTGGGTAGTACTGTTTTTCCTGAAATTTCCTTCTTGTGTTTATTTATTTATTTACTTTTACTGATACATTTTTTTGGTATTCTACTTCTACTCAGAGAGATATGCCATAAATAAATGCAGCCATCTGAAAAACATGAGTGGCGTGTTTGCCCTGTGCCATGACTTTGTGCCTGTTACCTCTTATTTTGATGTAAGGAACAATTAATTTTTAAATTCTACTTGATGTGTGGGTGAACAATTGTATAAAATCTAAATGCATTTAAATCTACAGGCCTGTGTTAAGAGAACCTGCCAGTCAACTGACTTATGGGATAATGCATGTGTTGGCCTGGGAAACTACGCTAAAGCCTGTGCTAGCCAGGGCATCGATATTGGTGACTGGAGAGCAGAAACGAACTGCCGTGAGTCTAATATAAGATAAGCCATTTAACAAAGCATATAAAAAAGTGTTAATGTGCTGAACAATAGGTAACAATGTTCGTAATTAAATACAATGCAAATACCAATGTATGTTAAAAATTTTATGAAATACATACAGAAACATATATATATATGGTACAGATACATGAAATACATACAGGTCATTCCAATAATCAGACACTGATCTATCTAATCAGATCTTATTGAAAATGTACTCTATATGCATCAGAAGAGTGTTGTGAGCTTCTGTGACTTTGATTCACACCCCAAGTGGCTCGGGTGTAGTCAAAAGAAAAAAGGTCATCAACGAATATTAATACTACTTAAAAATGTATAAATCCTTCAGGGCATCTCTGCGACGACATCCTTTTATAAGGAAACTCACACATTTCCAACACCTGGAACAAAAACATGAATAAGCTGCTGGTCAAGACTGAATTGAATGATCAGGATAACTGTACCTGTGTCACTGCTGGCATGCCATTGTTCTAGATGTTTAACATGTAACTTTAAGGGGGCTCTCCAACATTCTTGAATTGGACTTTGATTTGGAACAATCCTAAGATCACAGAGAATTAAAGGAAGCTCATCTAAGAGTTTAATATGGCACATTGCAGTCCAGAAGAAAGGGCTTTGCTGGCTTAGTGGTAGGTTTCTTGCCTGCCATGCAGAATGCCTGGGGTCGATTCCCAGCCACTGGATGCAGTGCTAGTCCCAAGCCCATCTATGACCCTGACCTGGAAGTGCTTACAAGAAATGATTGCATAAGTTACAGGACTCTCTGTCTTAAGAGTAATGTGCAACCCATTGATTTAATATTTTTCTTTGTCTGTGTTCCAGCTAAATCCTGCCCTGAGAATCTGATATTTGATTATGCTATGCAGGCATGTAATCGTACATGCCGCTCATTCTCTAGTCATGACCCAACCTGTGTCATATCAGATGACACAGTGGAGGGCTGTGGATGCCCTTCTGGCACCCATCTCAACACACCACTCAGGTGCAGCCCTCGTGCCCTCTGCAATTGCAACTACCCAGGTGGAGTAACAGGTCCAGGAAGCAACATTATTGATGGAAGCAAGTGGTATGTTTTGTTGTTTAATCTCATAATCACATATGTGCCCTATATTAACAAAAACATTTACAACCAACAAACTGAAATTTGTAATTAAAATATCAATATGATACATGTAAACTGTGCTGGGTATTTGCTTTGCAGCCTCTGTGAAAATGGAAATCTCACGTGTTCAGATGTTTGTGGTAAAGTTCTTATTCTTTGATATATTGGAAATTAAATTAATAATAACTAGTTATACACTGTAATGACTATGATTATACAGTGGAACCCCGGATTGCGAGTAACGCGGTTTGCGAGTGTTCCGCAAGACGAACAAAGATTTGTAATAAATTTTGACTTGAAATCGAGCAAGTCTTGGTTTACGAATATCGAGTATCATGTAGCACGCATGCGCTTCTTGTTTTGAGCCGAGCGTCACGTGATCACAACTTAGCCAATGGTTTTTCTCTCTCTTGCACTGTGGACTTTTGGGTAATTGTCTCCCCTGCTCGGTCTTAGTGCACGTCTCTCACTCGTATAATCAACATCCGTGCACGTGTGTACTGTTTACTATAACACTGTGACCACGTGTGTGTGCGTAAAACATATTTTATTTTGTGTTTGTATGCATGTGTGTACGGAGCGTGTATGTACTGTTTATTATAACACACGTGTGTACAGCGCGTGTAATGCAATAGCAAGTCTCATTAGAGAGGTTTTAGATCCATTTTCTCTCTCTGTGTCAGCCTGCTCTTTAGCTACGTTTACACTGTCAATTAAATGTGACCCAATTAAGATTTTTCGCTCATATGTGACACATATCGGATATGTTCTATGTCCATGTAAAGAGGAAAAAAACGCATGCATTCCGATGTTTCGAGATCGGTTTCAGACCTCCTTCATTTGTGGAAATAAATCACATATAAATCAGATATGTGCTAATGTGATTGTCGTGTAAACAGACAGATCGGATTTCCTGAGGCATTGTGTTCTGTACGTCATTAAAACTGCGACTTCTTCGTGGTTTAATGACGTATTGTGATTCTCTGGTGGAAGCGCGTGTGGAATGATAACATCGCAGGTGACATGGAAGAGGAAAAGGCCCCCTGCCTTGTGTTAATGCCTATTTAGATTAAATAACATTAAGAAATCAGTATTTGGTGAATGAAGCATATGCACAGGCTGCAATTATGGAATTTGTCCTCCTTCGTTTTAAAACCACGGTGACGTTTCGCGAACGTTACATATATCGCAGAGCTACTGTAGCGTTAAGCATATTTCGCCTTCGTCCATCTTGGCTAGTGTGTAATGCAAGAACCTCCCTTTAAGTATGCGCGATGTTTCAGATGGTATGGCAAGTGTAAACACTTGAATCAGATATGGGTCATGGTTGAAAGAACGTGTAAACAGACGGCCAAAGAAATCAGATATAGGCAACAAATCAGAATTGGGCAGTGAGACCTGCAGTGTAAACGGGGCCTCCTCTCGCCTTCACACACACATAACACACACACACACGCGCGTGCACTCTCTCTCTCTCTTTTACAGAAACACTGCTCTGTCGCGATTCTTTTCAAAGGTAAAGTGCAGGTTCATTTGTTTTATTTTTACTTTATATTTTGTATTAATTATTTTATGTATTATTTTTTGTGGACTGTGAAACAAATAATTTGAGTTTCCATTATTTTTTATGGAAAAATTCGCTTTGATTCATGGGTGTTTTTATATACGAGCCCGCTTCCGGAATGAATTATGCTCGCAACCCAAGGTTCCACTTATATATTAGTAGTAGTTATTAATTGGTAGATTATAGACTCAGAGACCACTTTAATAGCAATACCTAAACGCCTGTGCATTCATGCAGTTAATCAGCCAGTTAATCATGGCGTGACACAATGCAAGAATTATACATAAATAGATAAAGAGCTTTAATTGATGTCTACATCAATCAATTTGATGTGGGGTGGGAGGAATGTTATCTTAGTTCCACTGATCAAAGCATGGTTGCTGTGCCAGATGTACTAATCTATTGGAATTTTCACTTATAGCAATCTAGAGTTTACACAGAATAATACAACAAACAAAAATAACTTTTAGTCAGCCTCAGTTCTATGAGCAAAAATGCCTTGTTAAAGAAGATCATAAGAGAATGGAAAGACTGGTTTGAGAAGGCTGTAAGTCTGTATACCATTTAAATAAACAGGGCGTTCAATTCAAACAGAGACTTTTGTTGTGCAGAATAACAGCACACAGTTATGAGAGTAAAAGCTACCATAGCTTTTACCTATATAATATAGCTTATCTATATAATCCCCTGCTACACTAATGCACTTATCCTAGCATTTCATTGGTGCTTGGATCCCATCAAAGTTTTTGTCAGTTTGACTTTTTCCTTTCTGAAACGCTGGCTTCCCATGGATTCCTTTAATGGCCCAAACATGTGGAAATGGCTTGCAGCAGGGTCAATACTGTAAAGGGGGATATGGCAATAATTCCCAGTTGAGTTCGTACAATGTGCAAGTGGTCATGAATGATTGTGTGTACAGTTCCCACAGACAGATAGTTCTCTTCTGCAAGTTGGCGATATGATCGCAATTTACAGACGCATGGCTTTCTTTAAAATGTTTGTACCAGTCAAAGGTTTTACTGCAGCTAAGAATCTAATTACAATACTCTGCATGATGTTTTCCGTAAATGTCAATTGGTTTTATGCCAAGACATTTCATTACAAGCCCTGGTTTGTCTTCAACACTCCTTATGCTATAAACCTATGACCTAAAACGCATAGACTGAAAGGTTCATGGTGGACATGAAAAACATCTCAGAATAGAAAACAGGTAAACACTGGAGCAAAAACAGAATCTCACACTGGTTTTAACTTACATCATCCAAGCACAGGAATACACTGGGAACAGTTTCACTAACATTAGACAGTTACCAATTAAAAAAAAAAAAAAAAGAACTATTTTTCTATGATCAAATGTCCACGTTTGGTCAAGCTCCTGATCTCATCAACTAGATAAATGCATGAATGTGCAGGGTTACAGGTGATTCAGTTAAATCAGTGAACTATAAATTAACATATGCTTAAACAGTACAATATATTCAATAATCTGTCACAAATCTAAAGCCTTTTATGTTCTTCTTACTTCTATAGATTGTCCAAATGGACAAATATGTGTCCATTGTGCACAAACACCAGTAGACACAACACAAAGGACATGTGAAAGCCTGAGCAAGCCATCTTTGCCACAGCTACTTTCCATGAAGGTGATTTCAGAGTTTGTTGAGGCCCTATGCAAAAAATTTGTACGGGCCTCTAAAACCACATTCCTAATAATATAGTACCAGTTAAAAGTTTGGGCATACCTTTTAATTCCATGGTCTTTCCTGATTTGTATTTCTTTTTGCATTGTAAAACAGTGCTGAAGGCATAAAAAATATGCAATAACATCTTTTGAACAGTTGATATTTAGATGTGTCTGCTACTTATGCTCTGTGAGGCTTGCTGTTTGTTAATTTATAATTTCTGAGGCTGGTAACTGTAAATAAACTTCTTTTTCCACACCAGAGGTAAGATTTGGACTTGCTTTCCTGGGAAGGTCATCATGAGAGTCATGAAGCTTTATCATGGTGCTTGACGTGTTTTGCAAATACTTGTAATACTTGCAAGAACTTTTCCAGAACAGCTGACATCCATGTCTTAAAATATCAACTGACTGCTGTTGTTCTTGTTACTTAATTACCTAATGCTATATGTGTTACTTCATAGTTTAGAATTGTCCAATATTGTTCTAGATTGTAGAAAGTAATCACTAAACAAGAAACGTTGAATTGGAATTTGATCTATCTTTCTATATAATTCTGTCTGTCTGTCTGTAGCATGCACTTTACATCATGACTGAGAGGTAGAAATTATAAGTAGAGTAAATAGATTTTTTGTCTCTGATTTGCCAACAGTACAATAGCCCTAAAATCTGCAACAGTGGATGTTACTGTCCAGAGGGCCAGTATGCAGACCATAATGGCCGCTGTGTGACCATGGAGGACTGCACATGTATATTCAGTGGGATGATTTATGCATCTGGGCAGACCGTGGAGTCAAACTGTAAATTATGGTGAATAAAATGTCTTATGGCATCCAAAATGTTCTATATACAATATTCTATATACTTTAGAACTATATATACTATATAATATCCTATATTATTCTCAGACAGAGACATTACTAGAGATTCCAGGCCAACTAAAAATGTAAACAGTGTATGTGTGTGTATATATAGCTATTTAAAATATCTTTTAATTATATGTGTTTTACTGTGTAAAAACATAATGAAAATCATCTGATCATTGCGGGTCTTAGTTCTAGGGAAATACAACCTCAAACAAACTGGAACTTTTTTTTTTTACAATGCCATTATTTATTTAACAAAAATAAAGCCAAAATAATAATAATGGGGCAATACTAAGTACCCTCTTACTGCTTCAACAGGATTTAAGTTAGTTCAAGTTAAGTTTTGCCTTTATTTGTCACATATATGGTGAGACAATCTAAGTGCCTCACATATGCAATAGCTCGTACATCTACCTTTAGCAACAACAACTATATCAGTCTATTACATTGTTGTGGAGGAATTTCTGGTCTATTCTTTTTTACCATGTTACTTCAGTTTATTGAGATTTTTGGGCTTCGCGTATGAATAGACTGCCAAAACTTCTGCTATTATGGAGGTCTACACACATGCTAATTAGCAGTTAATCTAGGGCTGATAATTATAAAATCAACTCAAATCAAGTAGGTTTTTATTGTAATTTCAACTATATACAGTTCAGTACACCATGAAACAAAGCAACGTTCCTCCAGAATCGGGGTGGCATACAATATAAATTAAAAACATAAATTAACAAAACTATCTAAGACTCCTAATTAGCTAACTATCTGAGACAACAAATCAACACTGTAAATTAACAAAACTAGCTAAAAACTAAAAAAGACAAAAAGACAACATAAAGTGCACTTGTTTAGTAGCAGCATTTCCCTGTAACTTACCAACTTAAATGGACCACTGGTAACTCAGAGGGTTAAGGCACTGAGTTACTGATTGGAAGCTCGGTGCTTCAATTCCCAGCTCCTTCAGGTTGCCATTGTTGGGCCTTGGTTAAGGTCCTTAACCCTATCTGCTCCAGGGGTGCAGAATCCTGGCTGACCCTACACTATGACTTCAGCTGGGATATTTCACGCTGGGATATTTCACTAGGCATTTCACTGTGCACTAATGTAAATGTGACAAATAAAGGCTTAACTTAATTTAAACTAACTTAAATCCTGTTGAAGCAGTAAGGGGTACTTAGTATTGCCTGCATGATTTTTTTTTTTTTACTTTTTGGCTTCATAAATGATGGCATGGTGAAAAAGTTTTATGTAGTTTGTCTGAGGATGTTTGTGCCTTATACTTGCTAATATCAGATGATTTTTATATTTTACAAAATACATATGATTAAAAGAGGCACAAATTTTTACATGTCTGTATTTACGTATATATAGTATATACATAATAATATACTCATAAAGAGATAACAGTTGCTAATCTTTTGCCCATTTCCCCTCTTCTTCTTTCATCTTTTTTCTAATCTGGGTATCTAGTTGCTTTGACTTTTCTATTATTTTTTTAAAAGTATTAATACATTTCTTGACTGCTTCTGCCTTCTTCACCATTATCCAACAGTTTACTACTAAGTTTAGGTCTGGATATCACTCCAAAGATGAAAACTACCACCATTGTTTTTACACTAGTTTTAACTAGAACAACTCTTTAGCTAGATAGCCTAGAACTAATTTTTAAAATCAGCAAGAACAAATACATTCAATATGTTGTCTTAATACTTTTGGCCAGTGTGCTTAATTTTTTACTAATTACGTTGCTGACGTTGCTGATCATTGCTGATACTCTGACCAGATTAATTGACCCACATGGCAACATGACACAATTGACATCACAATAGAAAAGCAATCGCACAAACCAATCACCGCTATTTAAAAAAAATCTTTTTTTATGCAGAATCAATGGCAGCTCATACTTATACTGCTCAGCACTCATACTTATAAATATGAATAAACATACTTATATGTTTAATACATAGTGCATGAACATGTAATTGTTTTTGCAGCACGTGCAAAGGGGGCCAGTGGAACTGTAAAGGTGATCCATGTCCAGGCACATGTGAAGTCTTTGGCAATGGACAATATAAGACCTTCGATTCCAAAAGGTATCATTTTGATGGCCACTGTCAGTACACTCTGGCAGAGGTAAGTAATGTTCCATGAATATTATGACTAATGAAAATGTTAAGGTACATGTACTATGTATTACATAAACTTCACTTGTTCATTTATTTGTCTGTGTTAGGATGCTAGCTCACAGCTGTTTTCCATTAAAGCGGAGAGTGTGCCTTGCTGTGATGAAGCTCTAACCTGTTCCCGTGCCATCTCAGTGAATCTTAAGGTAAATTATTCCTGCTGTTTATGAGCATGCATTTTATGAATATGTTTACACCCTAATATCAGCTTTGTGCCAAATTAGTTCTTAATTAAGGTTCAATCCTGTTATTGTTTAAATCTGATTACTTTAATTGCTTGGATGCATTAAGTTTTTAATGTGATATCGAACCCTACATTGATGTGGGTTATTGTCCTAAACTGACTGCCATGTGCAAAGAAATATGTTCAAGATTAAATTCTGCTCTTACTGAGGTTGCATTATGATGTGTTCATTATTTGTTAAACATACCATATGTTAAAATTATTACCACTCCTGCAGACATAAGCAAAAAATGCTTAATGTAAAAAAAATTATCCAAATCAATAACAATAAAAACAATGTAAATACTACATGTGAACATGACAGATGCTACCTTAGTAAGGGTTGAGTGTTATAGGGGCCAAATTCATTGCTATCATTGAGATAAGAAATTAGCTGACACAGAGTCATAGGAAAAAAGAAAGTACATCCTCCTTCAATCGTGTAGTCCAATAAAAACATATACTGTAGGTAAAGAAGGATCTACTTTTTCTCCTATTCCTTATTATTTGAGTATATTCTCATCCACATAAAATTGATTAACTTAGGGGGTCTTCCCACACACTAAAACCCATTTACCTGGCTCGTGGTTACTCAACTCATGCAACTTTTGTAAAAAAAATAAAATAAAATAAAATAATTACCATATGAAGTGTAATCTATATTAGAGCATTCTGTTTAGTAGTTTAGCTATTTTAGTAGATTTGCTCCACTCCCTGTATGAGAGGTTTTCACGAGTGCTCCAGTGGTGACACCTCAGACCTGTTTGCATCATCATAAAACAAGGAATCTGGCATGACTGTATGATCTGTGATGAAGAGGCACAAACCACCTATGAAGGCTGCAAACCACCTACAAACTGCCTACAAAAGCTCACCCAAACTTAAGAACTGCTGATGTGTTTTTCAGTCATTTGACTTTTCCATTTTTTTTATTTTTTTTTTACTGCTACAATCTCATCCCCACCACAATGCACTGTACCAAATTTTAACAAATTTCTGACCAGCCCTGGTGATTTTCCACAGCCTTAATATCGTACTTGTTCACAATCAAATTTGAAAATGTGGGAAAACCCCTTTAAATACATTTAACAATTGCTTGAGGAAAACAAAAGTGTAATTGTGAGTAGGCATGGGTTTAAAAATGCATTTTAGATGAGATTTAAAAAGCTCCTACAATAATTTATATCTAAAGATATATTTATAGATTGTGTTCCTTGAAGTTTTTTTTATAATATAACACAAATTTTTGACTTTGAACAGGATGAAAACCAGAATGAAGTGACTCTAATCCTGCGTGATATGAATGTAATGCAGAAAGATTTGAAATCAAAAATCAATGCTCAGCAGCTGTACTCTATCCACACCGTGGGTCTGTACATCATTATCTCTGTGAATAGCCTGGGTCTCAATGTGATTTGGGACAAGCAAACCAGAGTCAAAATTGAGTTGCAGACCAGTTGGATTGTAAGGCAATTTTTATTACTTTACCATGTGAACATGTTTTAGGCAGCACTGGTTAATAATGGAACTAACCTGGACCTAAGAGTTTTTTTTTTTTTAAATCTAAACACATATATAACAGGTTTATTAAAATGGTCTGGGGTTATAGATGTACCAGGAGTATGACTCTAATGCTATTGGTCTTTTTATGAATATTAATTTCATAATTGTGAATCGAAATCTAATGTGTCCATATTTCCCTGTGCCTCCCAAATTCCTATTGTTCATGTTTCCTATGTTTGTGGACTGACAGGGTAAAGTGAGAGGACTGTGTGGTGACTTTAATGGAGAATTAATAAATGACTTGATGACGAGCAGTTCCACTGTAGTGTCCAGTGCACTGGAGTTTGGGAACAGCTGGAAGACAGCCGTGCCTCCCTGTTCAGATGTGACTAAAGAATTATTTCCTTGTGAACACTATTCATACTGCTATGCCTGGGCACAGAGACGCTGCATGATCCTACACAGTGACACATTTAAAGACTGCCACCTAAAGGTAATTTACCAGTAATGCTGTTTAAACAGTTTTTAATGAATTATGAGTTGTTTTTGCCTTTGTACAAACATTACTGGATGTTGCATGATCAGATTTTTAATGAAAAGTATAAAACACTCTAGCAAACTGTAATAAAAATCACCAACCATTCCTTGATTAAAGCATGGCTTTCTGATGACTTGCAGGTTGATCCAGAACCTTACTACCAAGCCTGTATTCTGGAGTCATGCTCCTGTGATTTTGAGGGCAAGTTCCTGGGATTCTGCACAGCAGTGGCAGCATATGCTGATTCCTGCGCAACTCAAAATATCTGTATCAAATGGAGAACTCCAGACCTTTGCCGTATGTATCTTGCAATATTGAGAAAATTCAATATATATTGCATCTCAATGAATTAGAATATCATCACAAAGTTGATTTATTTCAGTAATTCAGTTCAAAATGTGAAACAAATTTGTTATATGGATTCATTACACATAGACTGATGTATTTCTTTTGATATTTTGATGATTATGGTTTACAGCTAATAGAAACCCGAAATTTCTCAGAAAATTTTAATATTACTTAAGATCAATAAATAAATAAATAAATAAATGAAAATTTTTAACAGAAATTTTGGACTACTGAAAAGTATGAACATACTGTATATAGCAATCAATACTTGGTTGGGGCTCCCTTTGCATGAATTACTGCGACGTAGCATGGAGGCAATTAGTCTGTGTACTGCTGAGGTGTTGTGGAAGCCCAGGTTGCTCTGATAACAGCTGTCAGCTCTGCATTGTTGGGTCTGGTGTCTCACATCTTACTCTTGACAATACTCCATAGATTCTCTATAGAGTTTAGGACAAGCGAGTTTGCTGGCCAATCAAGCACAGGAATACCATGGTTCTTAAATCAGGTATTAGTACTTTTGGCAGTGTGGGCAGGTGTCAAGTTCTGCTGGAAAATGAAATCAGCATCTCCATGAAGCTAACCTGTAGAAGGAAGGATGAAGTGCTCTAAAACTTCCTGGTAGATGGCTGCCCTGAAAAAAAAACACAAGTGTGTGGACCAACACCAGCAGATGAAATACAGTAGCTCCCCAAACTACCACTGATGGTGCAAACTTTACAATGGACCTCAAGCAACATGGATTCTGTACGTCTCCTCTCTGGGGCCTTGATTTCCAAATGAAATGAAAAATATACTTTTATCTGTAAAGATGACTTTGGCCCAAGTCAGCAGTCATCCCCTTGATTGTGTGGCCAACTGAACCAGACTGAGAGACCATTTGAAGGCTCAAGAAACCTTTGCAGGTGTTTTAAGTTAATTAGCTGATTAGAGTGTAATACCATGAGTCTACAATATTCTACTTTTCTGAGATAGTGAATTTTGAGTTTTCATTAGGTGTAAGCCATAATCATTAAAATAATAATAATAAAAAAAAAACATTTAAAATTGATCAGTCTGTGTTTAATGAAGCTACAGTATGAGTTTCACTTTTTGAATTGAATTACTGAAATAAATTAGCTTTTTGATGATTTTCTATTTTACTGAGATGCACCTATATACCAGTCATAAGTTAACTTATTCAATGTTTTGGTTTGTTTTTACCCCAACATTGTACTTTATTAGTAAAGACGTTTTCCACTGCATATTTTCAATCTGTAGCCACCTTTCACTTTTCTCACAGCTTTGTACACTCTTGGCATTCTCTAAGTCAACTTCATGAGGTAGTGACCTGGAATGGTTTTCCAACAATCTTGAAGTTCTCAGAGGTGTTGAGTACTTGTTGATTCCTTTTCCTTGACTTTCTGGTCCAACTTATCCCAAACCATTTCAATTGGATTTTTTCATCTGGTGATTGTGGAGGCCATGTCATTTGATCCAGTATATCTCTGTTTTTTTTTTTGTTTTTTTTGAGAAATAGCTCTTACATAAACTAGAGGTGTGTTTGGGGTCATTGTCCTGTTGGAAAACAGACAATAGTCCCACTAAGTGCAAATCAGATGGAATGGCATGTCGCTAAAAATGCTGTAATAGGCCTGCTGGTTAAGTGTGATCTAATTTTTGACGAAATTACTATTCTTTGACTAAGGAGATCCCCACACCATCACACCTCCTCACAATGGAAACCACACATTCAGGAACAGTCCATTCACTCTCTCTATGCCTAACAAAGACATGGTAAAAATCTCACATTTGGTACAGACACAGGGACACATTTCTCCTGATATAATATCCATTCCTTTTTTTTTTCTTTTTTTTGGCCCAAGCAAGTCTCTTCTGCTTATTGTTCGTCTAAAGTAATGGTTTCTTTGCAGCAATTCCACCCTGACTCAGACAGTCTCCTCAGAAGATGTTTAGATACGAGAAGCATTTCTGTGGGCTTAGATGCTAATCTAAGGTGCTGTAAATTGGCGGCTTCTGAGGCTGGTCATTCTAATAATCTTATTCTCTGCAGCAGAGGTAGCGCTTCGTCTTCATTCTTTGAACAGTCCTCATGAGAGGCAGTTTCATCATAGCATTTGAGTGTTCTGCTAATTGCACTTGGTTATCAATTTTAAGTTTTTGAGATTTTTACAGATTGACTGAACTTCAGTTCTTAAATTAATGACAGCAACTGAGTGTTTCTTGCTATAATATGGATTTGTACAGTAGTTGTAGTTGCACTAATAGAGTTATTGGCTCTGTACCCATTCCTTTCTTTACAAAAGACAAATTATTATCTAAAGAACATTAAGAAGGCAAGAACTGTCACAAATTAACATTGACAAGGGATGATTGTAAACTGAAAACCATTCCAAGTGACTACCTTGTGAATCTGATGAGAGAATGACATAAGTGTGCCAAGCTGTCATGAATGCTAAATGTAAACTGGACACACAAACACATCAGCTTGCTGACAAAGCTAAAGAGAGGAGAGGAGAAGGAAAGGGGCTACTGTGTAGAATGACTTTCTCTCTCTCACACACATACAAACACATACACCCACAAACACCACTTTACTGACAGAGACTCTCACTCACACAAGCGCGCGCACACATATAGACACACACACACACAAATGCTTTATGTGCACACATGTGTTCACAGTGTTATAGTAAACAGTATATGCAGCGCTCGATTTAGGGGGGGATCGGGTCCCACAATAGAAAAACTTGCAAGTACAATCAATAATAGAAAAACTAATATCCTGACTTTTTAAAATGATACTTAATTTACAGAAGTACCAGATAGTAATCATAATTTTTTTTCGTCCCCAGCCCCGGAGAAAAGAGGTTTTGTAGGCAACTTATCTCAGCAATAAACACAACAATATTTATACAAACAGATCACTTAAGACCACTTAAAAAAACAGAAAAGTCAGTCTAATCACCCTTAATAACAACCTCACATACAGTTAACGATTATAAACAAAGATGCGTGAAATTTGATTCCACTCTGTATTAACAAAAGTAAACCTGTCTGCAAAAAAAATTAACACAACAAATTAAATTTTTCAATTCAATTTTATTCATAAAGTGCTTTTAACAATTGTCATTGTCTTAAAGCAGCTTCACAAAATGAAAAGAAAAAATGTGTTTAGATAATAATGAGATTGTCTCTGATGAGCAAGCCAAGGAAACCCATCCTCATTTGGGTGATAACAGATAACAGGAATTACATAATGACATCATGTGTGTTAAGCTGCTGGAAGTTCAGTATAACAGAGGTTGTCCTAGTTATCATGGAGTCCAGTTCAGCACAGGGATAAGTCAGCAGGTCAGATGACAGAGGGGAGTCTGGAGCTCAGGAGCAGCATGTGTAGATCCAAACTATCATGAAGCAGAATCCAGCTGGAGGTAGCATTTCTCTGGATGCCTCAAGAACCTCACAGTGTTGGCTTGTGCCAGCTCTAGTAGGCAGAAGCCAACTCTGCGAGGATCTTGAGGCACCCAGAGAAAGACCACCTCCAGCTGGATTTTGCTTCATGATAGTTTGGATCTACACATGCTAATGCATCACTATGCTAATTCTTTTCCACCTGTTATTTCTTTCTCTACCCATGCCTTGGGATGGGTGGAGAAAGAAATAAGAGGTGGAAAAGAATTAGCATAGTTGCCATTCAGGATATTAGCAGGACATATTATCAAATCAAAGTAATAGCTTCTTCTTTAGCCTTAGTGGGACCTATGAATCACATACACTTCAGGTAACAATCTTTCTGTCTGTCCCATGACACTGCTATTTATTGCTCTGACCCTGCTTGTTGATAAGCTTGCCTTTTCTGCCTTCTCACTTACAGCTTTAAAGCATCCTGTACATTTGGAATCTTTTTTAATAATTCCTTATCATGGAATTGTTAAAAAAAGATCCCAAATGTACATTATAAGGATCTGTTTTTGCTTGTTGCAGTTTTCTTTTTGCTCTTACTCTTCTCTGGATTTTTGACAAAGCTAGCAAAAAGCTTTACCTGTCACTTATATTTGAATATGCGTCATGGAAACACAATTCTGCTACATTCTAATAGACAGGTGTGTCATGGCACCCTGTGGGTTACTTGCAAGTACAATCAATAAGCAGCCACAAACATCAAGTAATGGACAGAAAATTTGACAAACCATAATATGATGTGATTTTTTATTACTGGCTTAGGCCCCTGATCGTCCCAGTCCCTGGGGCTTGACCCTAGGTAAGACCGTGCATTAAGAAAACCTTGCATGGATGGAAATGGGTTTGATAAAGTGTATGATAATGGATGTGATAAAAATGCTTTGTGTGTCCTTTTTCTTTAACAGCGATCTATTGTGACTTCTACAATAAAGAAGGCGAGTGCACCTGGCATTATGAAGCATGTCCTCATCAATATAAGACTTGTGGGCAAAACATATTCTCTGGAAGGCTTGAAGGTTAAAATTTTTCCCCTTTTCATCTTTTAAGTTAAAAATTAACATTTTATGTAGTAGTTCTGCTTTTTGGCATGTAATGGATAAATTTATGAATTAAGTTTTGGATACTGGTTTGGTTGGTGGAGAAATGCTAAATAATAAAAAGTGTCTATTAGTGATTTGATGTTTATATGGTAATAAGTAATTGCACAGTTCTGACAAAGGTTGTTACCCACGATGCCCTGCTGAGAGGCCATTTTATGATGAGAACCTAAAATCGTGCGTGAGTTATTGCACCACTCCAACTCCAGAAACCACAACTACAACTATGGAAACCACAACCACAGAAATCACAACCACAACTCCAGTAACCACAACTACAGAAATCACTACTACAACTGTAGAATCCACAACTCCAGAAACCACAACTACAAAAGAAACCACAACCACTGAAATCACAACTACAACTATGGAAACCACAACTCCAGAAACCACAACCACAGAAATCACAACTACAACTATGGAAAC
>JAOVVA010000016.1:5544047-5569590 GCA_028565275.1 Leiocassis micropogon
ATTTATTTTGGCCGCTGACGTTTTTACACGGCGGTGAGCGCGACGGTAATAACCATTCCAATTGAGTAACTACTGTACCTAAACAATAAACTCACAGCCAGCAGTTACATGACAAAATTAGACAATCTTGAGCAGATGAGCAGCTGGACAAATAATTCTCCTGCTCAGCGAGTATTACTGACAGAAGATCTTGGGCTATGTACTTCCTTTTGTAAGTGACTGCACACTGATACATTGGCATTTATTTGAGGACAGTTTAATTTTATTTATGCATGAAAAAGTGTAAGTGTGTATGTATGTATGTGAGAGACAGAGAGAAAGAGAAAAGCTATGCATAAAGAGTATATCCAAATGGGAAGATCTTTCCTTGTGTGTCATAAGCACTCAATTCTAATATGTTTTTTAGTTTAGATTTTATGGGCACTTAATTTGAGATATGCAAATGGGATTCTTTGCAGTCCAAATGATGAGTTTCCTCCCTCAAGACATTATGTTCCTTTCTGCCCTGAGGTTTGTCTTCAGTAAGTGAAAAGCATGCTCTATTTGGGTGAGATCCGGTCACTTGGCCAGTGAAGAATGTACCATTGCTTTGCCTTGAGAAACCCTTGAATAGCTTTCACTGTAGGTTTTGGTTCATTATCCATCTGCAATATGAATATCAATTTTGCAGAATTTATATGATTTTTTTTAGCAGTCAGGTCCTCAATAAATACCAGTAGCCCTGTTCCATTGGCACCTATACACATTTATGCTACACACTTGCTATCTACCTGATGGGTTCATTTTGTTTTTCAGCCTAAGGATAGCATCCATCTCTTGGATACTGTATAGATGTCATGTTGAGAGTTTGAGTTAACAGCTACCAAATGCAACACTCAGAACCACCAAGCACTGTATTTGCTTGATTAGTCATGAATCAGGGAACAGGCCACACCTAGCCAGAAAGTCCATTGATTAAAGTACATACCCTGACTTGACATGATAATATAAAATGTCTGGAGTGAAAAACTATGTTTGAAAGACTTAAGCCTAGGTCTATGCACACATTTGACCTCAACTGTAAACCTAGCCATGCTGATATTTAGTACAACAGAGTATGATCTTGCTTTAATAACAGTCCTCACTCACTCACTTGTCATCTATACCGCTTTATCCTGTATTCAGGGTCACAGGGGACCTGGAGCCTATCCCAGCAGACTTACGGCACGAAGCGGGGTACACCCTGGCCACGGTGCCAATCCATTGCAGGGCACACACATATACTCACTCACACACTACAGGCAATTTGGGAATGGCAATTAGCCTAATCTGCATGTCTGTGGACTAACGGAGGAAACAGGAGTACCCAGAGGAAAAAAAATTATGCCAATTAAGTTCTATTTTAGAGTCAATAATGTTTTAAATGTAACGTACTCTTGCTGGAATTGCAACAAACAAAGAAAAGCAAAGTAATACATACAGTATTACAAATATCAGCACTCTTGGGATAAAATCAAACCAGTGGACTGGGACTAACTTTTGTAAAAAAAATATAACACTCTATTAACATATAAAATTTTGCTGAAGAGAAAATTAAATAGCCACACAATACTTTGCATAACTTTATTTACTGATTAAGTCATATTAATACATCATTTAGAGGCATTAGATTATCATTTAGCAGAATTATTGAAAAGAAACAAAAAAAGGAACTAGTCCAGGGCTTTAAAAGCTATATAATTTTATATTAAAAGCTATATAATTTTAAAATTCTTAAATTTTAATAATTAATTAAATGACTTTAAAATGTAATAAAAGAAAACAAAAACATCTCCCAGGGAATCCATGTTAAAAGCTTTTTGGTACTGAACACAAGAGATATGAACAACACCAATTATTGCCCTCAAAAAAAATTAAAAAATGTAAGAAAAACTTAAATCACAATAAACTGATAATGTGAAAAATAGCAAATCATTAAAATCAAATCATACTACAGATATATGTATGAAATGTAGCTGTAAATACTTTGTTAAATTACAGCAACATTTTAAATCTTTTAAGGTTTTAGACTTCATGCTGGCATGCACAGCTGGTGATGTGTTTGTAGGTGTACTGTGTCTCTCTGCCTCCACTGCAGACCAAAGGAATGTGTCTAATTTCAAAACCTTTCATTCGGCAACAGACCGATTTTTGCTCCAACTGCAGAGATGTCTTAGAGCTCACCCACCTACAAACAGGACACAATTACAAACATTATACAAACAAAACATACAACTCCTTGGTACTGTATGTTACACAACTTTCTGGTAGTTTCTACAATGTACTGTATGTGCTGTAACCAGGAACAATAACTAATAGTGGAAAAAAATAATAGAAAAATTTATGCTTTATCAAACTACCACATTTGTTGAATAAAGTTGGATATAAATATATATCACAGTGCCACAGTTTTACCTGCGTAACTGCATAAAAAAGTGGGAAATAAGGGCTTGGGATGGCAGAATTTTTTTTTTTTATTATTATTTATCATGAATGCACTTATTAAGGTTTGTAATTAGAATGTCTTATTCCTACAGGACTTTCGCATGAACAAAACAGCTTAATAAATTAAGGGTCTTACAGGGAGCCTGATGCACAGTTGCCTTCACAGGTGGGCAATGTCACCTCCGGAGTGCAGTTCTCAACAGTAATTTTGGACAGTCTGACGCCACATGTTGTGTTGCCTAGAAGGTACACAAACCAGGTGTAAACAGCATAAAATAGCACCTGGACTAAAAAGTATGCACTGGTGTCACATTTTCAGCACAAATAATGAGTGTCTATTTCTAAGTATTAGAATTTAGATCAAATTAAAAATAGGGCTAAATAATATCACCCACACACCATATACCCCAAAAGGAGGATTTTTTTGACAAATTTTCTTTTATATATATATATATATATATATATATATAAAAGAAATATTGCATTGTATTTGCGTAAAAAAAACGAAAAAACCTAAATGATATAAGATATTTTACATACATGAATAACAGCAATGATGCTGGTCCCAAACACGAAGTTCCTAGGTATGCACAAATCACAAGTAGTCAGTCCCATGATGCTTTATTCTAAGATAGAAAGTGAGTTTATAGTTTGAGAGCAGGCTCACCTCAGGACAAAGCTGCTGTGGACACACTGTGTTCTCTATTTCAGTGCCTTCTGTTGTACAGCGAAATGTTACACAAGGTCTCTTGGGGTCCGTCCAGGTTTCACCAGCCTGAGGAGTCAATGGAAAAAAAAAACTCTAGGACTGTACACCCCATCTTATATATTTTACTAATTTGTTATTATGTTACACAGTGTTATAAGGATCTTTCACTCTAGACAAGCAGGAACCAATCCCGATTACACCACTACTATTACATATGGCTGAAATAAACATAATGTAGTTACATTAGACATTCATATTCTATTGAAAGATATTGAGCATTTTTAGAACTGTTCAAATTAAGGACTTCTATTGGGATTTACAAGGTATACAAACTCTACATCCCTCATTCCCATGGGGGAAAATATAAAAAATTCTATACTGTAGCATCAGTAAAGTAGCAAAGAAATTAACATAACTTTCACCATTTTTATTAATCATATTTAATAAATGTTTAATTGTGGTTAGGGTCTCTATAGTTTAAATTACTCTTGCATAGTTTTACAATACTCTAGTTAATTTTGGTTTCATTTAGGAGCTGCTGTTTTTTTTGCAAACTTATACTTTCTTATTCTTGAGGAAGATGAATGCTTCCATCAAATGATTTGTACTTATTCTGATTTTAATAGGTTTTGAATAGACAATTTTCATTGCTGTGATCTTGCTGCAGTTTCTCACTAGTTTTTTCTGATTTACACACACACATATATCGTCAGATCCATTTTGAAACAAGCTTTTTAGCATTTGGACCAGCACATCGGATTTAAAATGAAGCACCTAAAATATGCGTGAGAAAATATGAAAGTCAAAACTCAGCTTTAGTTCAAGACAAAAAGTGCAACATTAACCATTTAGGAATTACAGCCATTTCCATAAACATGCCCTTAATTTTGTGGGCTCATAAATAATAGAAAGAACTAACATAATTACAGAAATAAGGATTGCATTTAATACTTGGATAAAAATCCTTTGCAGTTAATGACTGCCTGAAGTCTGAAACCCATGGACATGTCAAAATGCTAAGTTTCCTCCCTCAAGATGCTTCGCCAAGTCTTTAATACAGCTGTCTTCAACTGCTGCTTGTTTGTGGGTCTTTCTACTTTCAGTCTTGTCTTCAGTAAGTGAAGAACATTCTCTATTGGGTAGCTCATGTGACTGACTTGGGGATATGCCATTTCTTTACCTTGGGTATTTTTTTACTGTAAATTTTGTTTCATTATCCGTATGTACAATATGAAGTGACATCCTATGAGTTTTGCAGGATTTAGCTGAATCTTAGCAGAGAGAATAGCCATATACACTTCAGAATTAATCCTGCTACAGTACTTTTATCAGCATGTTTCAGTGTCAGGTTATCAATAAACACCAGTGACAGGCTTATACCACAATAGTGCCTCTACCATTTTGACAGATGATATGGTATGCTTTTAATCATAATTTGTTTTTTTCTTTCAGCATGACAGTGGTTTGCCCCTTGTAAAGCATATGTATTTACTTCATAAAGCCGTCTCTTGATTGTAGGCTTTGACAGTGACACGCATACTTCCTCTAGAGTGTTCCCGACTTGGTCAGATGTTGTGAAAAGGTTCTTGTTCACTGTTGCTTAGTTAGGCAGGTATTTTTTTACCTCATATTGAGAGTTTGAGTGTACAGCTACCAGCTATTTAGGGATCCAACTGTAGCTGTACTGTTTTCATTTACAAGTAATTTAACTTTTATACAATACATCAAACAATGGAGAAAATAATATTGATATGTTGGTGATCAGGCAGACAAAACAGAATTCTTTATGAAATACAACACAACATCTTAGCCTTTTTTAATATTATTTGTGACCAGCTGGTCCCAATAATTCATATTAGATGGAATATTAGTAGTCAGTTATCCTTTAACTTCATACATGTATTTTAGAGTGAATGTGATACACAGAATAGTCTAATTCCAAGATTGAAATTTTTTTATTGTCTTATATTCATTATTATTATTATTATTATTATTAGTAGTAGTAGTAGTAGTAGTCGTAGTAGTACTTCTCCACTTTACTTACACACATACACAAAATGCGGGGGATCTTACCTTATATTTTTTCCCATTGTATTCACAAATCTTCACAACTTGGAAGAGAGGAATAGATAATTTTAATTACAACACATCTGGAAATGCTTTATGAGTAATATACTAACAAAAGAAGTGGTAACAAGTGAGAGTTATCATTTGTGTTAGGTTTAAACATTAGAGAGTGAGAGAGAGAGAGAGAGAGAGAGAGAGATTATAAAGCGAAATTCTGTTGTTACAACAGCAAGTTGCACAAAAAAAGTACACAAAACAAAATATAAACAAAAATGATGTGCAATAATATTACATGGCTAAGTTTAAATATATATTTAAACAAATATATACAGTTCATGCCCCATATCTTTAAATACTCAATACTAACATCTTCCTCTCAAAATTGAAATAAATAAGAATGATTCATAACAAGCACTGTAATACTGCACATAGTCCTTACTGCACAAGTAGATAAAAGTTAAAAGTCTTGAGTTAAATTAGTTGCATTTTATATTAAAATAAAACCGAGTTGTGTAACCACAATCATAGAAACTCATTAATGAAATCAAAAGTAAATAAAAATAGAACTATAAAAAGAATAGTGGTTAAATTGCACTTGATGAAGTGCTAAATTACCGCATATCTGGCTGTTGCAGCAGTCAGAGATGAGAGTAGAGCCAGGACTGCACTTCGGAGGTGGAGCTGAAGATTTTTGCCCACATTCTTCTGTCAGTGTCTGGTTATTGCATGTGCAGATTTGACAATTTGACTCCCAAGTTGACCCAGCCTTGGACAGAGAGTTGGAATGCAATCAGAGATTTGGTTGGGAATAAACACCATATATTCTTGACAATCGGTTTATTCTTGATCCATTTGTTTTTGAGCAATTTCAGCATTTTGCGTTTGCTGATTAACTAAAAGCCTCTCCCTTGCACTCTGCACTAAATATACATTCACCTTATTCATTACGTGACTGTGACCATACCTAACTGTTATATCTTCTTCTCTTCTCCTCTCTCTTCTCCTCTATCCCCCCTCTTTCTCCCTCTCTCTCCCTCTCTCTGTCAAGCTACACATGCCGCTCCTAAGCTGCCAGTGATCCAGACCCCCTCTGCCCTCTGGACCTGTCTGACTCGTCCTGGTGCCCCGCTTCTGGTTGGAGATCTCATTGCTTGGATGCCCCGTGTTGTCTGCTTGGGATGCGTGTGGTGACTGGGGACAGTTCCATGTTAACATAAAGACGGTCCTGGCCTGGGGCTGATGCAGACAGCTGTTCTCTGAGGACTAGTTCAGGAGCCTTCAATAACAAACAGTGGTCCTTGTTGAGTCTGGTTCCTCTCAAGGTTTTTTCCTATTGCCATTTGAGGTGATTTTCCTTCCCACCGTCGCCCTCGGCTTGTTCATCAGGGACAATCTGATCATTTTGATCAGATTTTTTACATTTCATACAAATTTCCATATTATTTTTTTGTGACAATGACAAGTTTTAAAAGCGCTATACAAATAAAATAGATTTGAATTAATTTGTAACAAAGTGTGGAGTTTAAATTAATAAAGACATTCTAATCAGGCATCTTCAGCTTTATTCCTGTAGGCCCAGTATACAACACAGTTTGTTTATTCTGCTGCTAAAACACAGATGATTCAGCTAATCTGTTAATTACCAGGGTAAATTGGTTGTGTTTGTTGGTAAATTAAAAACTACACTTCAGGACTGGAGTTGAAGAACCTTGTTTTAATTAAAGGTTAATAAATTTGTTCATGCTCGCTTACTGATTTGTCAGTAACTGTTTTTTTAACATACGTAGTATCATAGGTAATAACTCACTGGCATGGGTTCCCCTAGTGGCCCTTTGCAGTCTGAAAAGCAAATCACATATTTATGAGCACAAAATTTTGCTGCACTTTGACCTGTATAAAAATGATAACCACTCACTGGTGCAGTGAGATACACAAATCTGTTTGTGTGGCTCAGCAAGTAGCTGGTTGTCAGGACAGAAACAACCAGACTGCATTGTATCCCAAGGTGGCTGCGAAACACGAACTCTAGGTAAAGAAGAAATGAAAATAGACTCAACACAAGCCATTTAAGGCACATTTTAAACAAACCAGCTTATTTAAAAAGAAAGAAAAGATAGAAAGAAAAACACCCTCACTTTCCACGACAGAAATCATCTGGGTTACGCCGGCATGGATCAAAAATCATTCCTTCAGTACAGGGTATGTCTGAGAAAGAAAATGTTGTATTAAAACATATAAAAGAATAGACATCATAAAGCATTTCATTGTATCAGAGCAAACACAATTTTATTTATGTTTCAATTATAAAAATGTATGGATGATGTGCTACTGTATGTAGACAAATTCAGTTCATAGTTTAATTCATAGAGATCCGGCTTATTAAGATCACACAAATAAGGACTAATTTACATTTTTTCACACCTCGGCACTGAGCTATAATTTATCCTGTATAACTTTAATTTATACTCTTTAATTTCAATTATATTTTATTAGCAACCTTGTATATATTGTACATTTTCCAGCTAAAATTTTCTGTAATTGTATCATATATACATGTGTGTGTATATTTGTGTCTGTGGTTTTATTTTAGGTTATTTAGTAGTGGTACAGTATAAGCATTTTACTGCATACCATACTGTGTATGTGACAAATAAAATTAGAATTTATCTTAAAACAATGGATAAATGTACAGTACGTCATGCATTTAATGGTTTATAAAATAAAATACAGCTAGATATCATGTATTATCTTAAAACCTAGCAGCCAAGAGAAATTTTGTTTGCAGGTAAACAAACTTTACCACAAATTCCTTTGGTAAGGTTTCTCCAAGCCACACAGATGCCCATCTTCTTGCAGGTATCAGCTAGACGCTCTAGTGCAGAGCACACAGTGGATGTGTCGTTGCTTGTACAGTAATCAAACTCGCAGTTATGCACCAGTGTGTCCACATTGGCAGAGCATTTCTTGAACACTCTGTGATTCAAACATAAAACATATATTACACAACTTACATACTTATTTACATTACAAAAGAACATAAAGGAGAAATGTTAAACAGTAAGAATGCAAATGTACCAAAATACACCGGTCTACTTTTCTGTTTTGTCACCTGTTGGTACAGGCAATATATTTTATATGATATATAATTAAATCAATTAACTTTTAATGAACAATACATAATTTTCATTTATTGTAAAAAAAAAAATATGGGCATAGGAAAAATGTACATCAAATTTCTCCCGATGTAAATGACTTGGCTCTATTTTCTGCTTGGTTATGGCTTCTGGTTTTATTGTAATCTTTAAGATGCTTTGTGGATTCTGTTTCTCTTTTTTTAAATTGCTTTCCTCAGAAGGGTATTTAAGATTTTGGGCCTCTCTAAGGTATGAGTTGTGTACTAGTTGTGGGGTAACAGTCTGTATTGGTAAGGCACAGTTAATGAGGCAGGTAGTTCTTTTCTATCCTATCCACATATACTATGCATTTTATCACATTTTGTCTCCCAACCTGGTCATTTGAATAATTCCCATCCACTAAATGGCTTTCACCTAGCATGCATTTATTATTATTACCATTATTATTATTATTATCTGACTAATCAATTTATATATTCGCACATACACACACACACACACACACATACACACACACACACACACAGTCACTACAGGCAATTCGGGAATGCACAGATGTTCAATGGGGTTTAAGTCTGCCCCCCCACCGCCCCTGCCCCGTGCTTTACTGTAGGAATGGTGTCATTTGGATGATGAACTGTATTGGATTTTTGACAGACATATCGTTTGGTGATATGGGCAACTAATTAATTTAAATAATGAATAAATTTTTTCGTGAATGCATGTGGCCTTTCTTGAGGAGTGGCTTTTTTCTTGCACCCCTCCCATACAAGCCACATTTCTGAGAATTTGTTATAACCTGAAATAGTAATACCACTGATAAAATTTAAGCTGATCAGCTTATTTTTAGGTTTAACTCTTTTCCTGTCAACGACAAGTACTGTAATTCTGATGTTGTTGGTCTTTCAGCTGCTCCCGGCAAGGGGTCGCCACAGCGGAATATCCGGTCCGCACAACAACTTGGCACAGATTTTTTACACCGGATGCCTTTCTTGATGCAACCCTCCCATTTTAGGAGGGACCGGTACTGAATCCAGTGGCTGGGGGATTTGGGCACTGGCTGGGAATCGAACCTGGGCCTTCCGCATGGCAAGCGAAACACCTACCACTGAGCCACCAGTGCAACAAGTAATTCTGATAGTTTAAAATAAAAGCACATTGTACAAGTTACATAAAAATGTATTTATATTTGCAATAAGAAACACATTGTTAATCTGCCACGGCAGCATTGCCAAAGGCATAAATATCCTGTAGTTCGTCACAAGCTATTAGTCCACGTTTAATGAGTCGTCAAGGCGAAAGCGTCATCACCGAGGACAAAATAAGACATGGGCTTGTCATCATTGATTATTGGTTTTGGGGGAGGAAAGTCGATGATACCATTCTCTATGCACCCCTTTAGCTTACTGTCATTAAATAGCTGGGCATTCCTCCAACGTTTATATGTAGGTCGGCATCTATCCGTTACTGGGACGGTTTGAAGTCTTAAATTTTTTACTAACACCTCAGTAACAGTGTGTAATAGTCAGTAACGTCGTCGTATTTTTGCTTCATGTCGGTAGCGTCAGTATTTGTTTTCGTTCGTCAGGTTTCGTTATCAATTATTTATTCGGTATACAGTAGCATCATTAAAATTCCTAATGGCTCGTTATTGAAACATTATCATGTCGCTAACACTTCGTTATTGCCTCATGTCAAAATCTGCTGTGGAGTCATTTTCATGTCCTTACAAATTTTTTTTTATTATTAATGGCTCCATGTGGGGTCACTACGCTTGAAAAATTAACTGAATTGGTACCGACGGCAATGACTTCAAAGCTGATCAGAGGAAGGTGGAAGAGGTCTGTAGCAAATTTGTTTGAGTGGAATGGGGGTATAAAAGTAAAAAAGAACAAAGAAAAAATAAACAAGAATTTTAAAAAGTTGAGGTTCTGTTAAAAAAGCATGATATCTTAAAATACAAAACTATATGGATTTTCAAACATGAAACAGAGATTTAAACCTTATTTGTAACCATTTTAAAGCAGATAATCTTAGCCAGTCATTCCAAAAATCAATAGGGAAAAAATGTCATTACCTTGTTGAAATGCAAAAACAAAACTGTAGAGAAATCTGAAGCTTACTCATGTCTGAGGAGCTCACATAGAGGAGCTGGACATGGTGTTGAAGGTGGAGATGGAGTTAGTATGAAACAGGGGACTTCCTTGGTTACTTGCTGACAATATGGTTTCTCTGGATCATTCTCTATCCACTCATATGCAGTCTTATCACAACAGTTTGCGCTCTCAATTATACCATTCTTACGCATACATGAGCCACCCCCACAAACACCTGGAAGCAAGAACAAAAGGAACCTAAAATTATATGATATTTGATATATACAGTACATAAACTGTATAAACAAACAAAAATAAAAAGAATAATGATAATACAACTTAATTAACTTAAATTTGTTATTGTTGTACAATAAGTATAATCATGGCATAATGTGTAATATGATTATAATCACTATGATGACCTCAGGACCTGGAAATACACATCTAACAGTATAACTATAACCATACAGGATAATAATTAAACACCTATAAAATTCGCAAAATATGGTTATTGTAGGTTATTGTGCCTTTTGGACCTACAATGTTTGAAAGAAGAAACATTATTTCATCATTACAAAGTAAGTCAAACTGGACACCTACCACACTGTCCCTGTGTGTTTTTAAAAAAATGCTCCATTGCCAGATTGATCTGCAGTGTGTTCCATACACTGAGATACATATATGAGCGTATCTCCTCAATGTAAATGTAAACCCTGTCACCTGTAATCTCAAACCTAAGCCCACCAGCTTGATATGGTGGCTGTATTGTTACTTGATTCAGAATAACCTGGGAAACATAACAGATTAGATTAACATGTGCCAAACATCCATCCTCCATAAACTGCACAGTACCATAGCACAATATGTGCAAACAATAAAATAGCAAGCACTGAAAAGGCACAGGGTAATGTCATGATCACTACTATCTGAGATTCACCACAAAATTTAACAACTATTTGGCTTTCATATAGACTTACTGTGACTGTGGAACCCTGAAGAACTTGAAGTACGGCTGTGTTGTTGTGGTATTTTAGAATGATGCCCTTAACACAGGATGCAAATGGTACACAGTAATAATTGTCAACACTGATTTTGAGATTGTGACGCGAAGCTGTTTCCTCCACAAGGGTATATGTGCAGTTTTCTAGGAAATCAAAGTCATTTCCTTCAAAGGTAGTATAGTGTGGGTCTCCATAGACATCACACTGACCTTGGGTAAATAATGGAGAATTCTTAGCATAATAACAGTTCATAAAACATGGGCATGATATTAGCACAAAGCATCGATAGCTTTATATTTGGTCTGGGGAAAAATAAGGAAAGTCTAAATTAATAAATGTATTTATTTATTTACTAACTGTGTGGTTGACTGATTGATTGTTTGATGAATTTGCTTTGAGAAACATTAATTTCACCCCTAAAAAATGTAATCTTTCAGTAATGTATTTTGTTTATAGCATAAGAATTTTCATTAAACCTCATTGGCTAATAATATTTAAAAACACACAGTTTCACACATTGTGAAAATATTAGGTTTTTTTTTTATACTTCATAAAGAAATTAGGAGGGGTCTGTGTGAGGTTATGGCCTTTTAATAATATTCTAAAATCATTGAAAGGGACAATGCACTCACAGTCACACTGCCAGGTTTCACAACAGCCTTGTTCATCTTTTACTAGCTTTTGAGTGTTCCTGGGGCACACTGGTACAACTGGAGCTTGACATTCAACAGGTATACTATGAATAACACCGTCTTTGCAAGTACTGTTGGAGCAGTCCTTTATCCATTGAGCACCATTTGGCCATGATATGTTTCTCAGTAGATCTTTGCAATCTGGAATATGTGGGATTGGTGGAGCTGAAATGGTTATTGAGAAGAAACAAAAGAAAAGATATGACTTTATAACAGATGAAAGTCAAGAATCTTCATGAAACCCTGAATATAACATTTAAAAAAAATAACAAAAACGTACTTGTAGTATTTATCACTTGATGTAAAGGAGTATGGGTGGTTGTTGAATCGGTTATTATTTTTAGAGTTGTGGATGTAGATGTAGATGTTTTTGTAGTTGTAGTTAACGTTTCTGTGGTTGTGGTTTCTGGTGTTGTTGTTGAAGTTGTGGTTCCTGTGGTTGTGGATGTAGTTGTGATTTCTGGAGTTGTTGTCCCTGTAGTTGTGGTTATAGTTGTTGTTTCTGGAGTTGTGGTTTCTGGAGTTGTAGTTATGGTTTCTGTGGTTGTGGTTTCTGGAGTTGTGGTTTCTGGAGTTGTTGTTGATGTTGTAGTTGTGGTTTCTGGAGTTGTTGTTGAAGTTGTGGTTCCTGTGGTTGTGGATGTAGTTGTGGTTTCTGATATTGTGGTTGCAGTTGTAGTTTCTGGAGTTGAAGTTGTGGTTTCTGGAGTTGTGGTCCCTGTAGTTGTGGTTTCTGTAGTTGTGGTTGCAGTTGTGGTTTCTGGAGTTGTAGTTATGGTTTCTGTGGTTGTGGTTTCTGGAGTTGTAGTTATGGTTTCTGTGGTTGTGGTTTCTGCAGTTGTGGTTGCAGTTGTGGTTTCTGGAGTGGTGGTTTCTGGAGTTGTAGTCATGGTTTCTGTGGTTGAGGTTCCTGGAGTTGTTGTTGAAATTGTCGTTCCTGTGGTTGTGGATGTAGTTGTGATTTCTGACGTTGTGGTTGCAGTTGTAGTTTCTGGAGTTGTAGTTGTGGTTTCTGGAGTTGTGGTTGTAGTTATGGTTTCTGTGGTTGTGGTTTCTGGAGTTGTTGTTGAAGTTGTCGTTCCTGTGATTGTGGATGTAGTTGTGATTTCTGATGTTGTGGTTGCAGTTGTGGTTTCTGGAGTTGTAGTTGTGGTTGCAGTTGTGGTTTCTGGAGTTGTAGTTGTGGTTTCTGTGGTTGTGGTTTCTGGAGTTGTGGTTTCTGGAGTTGTTGTTGAAGTTGTAGTTTCTGGAGTTGTGGTTGTGGTTTTTGGAGTTGTTGTTGAAGTTGTAGTTTCTGGAGTTGTATTTGTGGTTTTTGGAGTTGTGGTTTCTGTAGTTGTGGTTGCAGTTGTGGTTTCTGGAGTTGTAGTTAAGGTTTCTGTGGTTGTGGTTTCTGGAGTTGTAGTTATTGTTTCTGTGGTTGTGGTTTCTGGAGTTGTTGTTGAAGATGTGGTTCCGGTGGTTGTGGATGTAGTTGTGATTTCTGATGTTGTGGTTGCAGTTGTAGTTTCTGGAGTTGTAGTTGTGGTTTCTGGAGTTGTGGTCCCTGTAGTTGTGGTTATAGTTGTTGTTTCTGGAGTTGTGGTTATTGTTTCTGTGGTTGTGGTTTTTGGAGTTGTGGTTTCTGGAGTTGTGGTCTCTGGAGTTGTGGTTGCAGTTGTAGTTTCTGGAGTTGTAGTTGTGGTTTCTGGAGTTGTGGTTGTAGTTATGGTTTCTGTGGTTGTGGTTTCTGGAGTTGTTGTTGAAGTTGTGGTTCCTGTGGTTGTGGATGTAGTTGTGATTTCTGATGTTGTGGTTGCTGGAGTTGTAGTTGTGATTTCTGATGTTGTGGTTGCAGTTGTAGTTTCTGGAGTTGTAGTTGTGGTTTCTGGACTTGTGGTCCCTGTAGTTATTGTTATAGTTGTTGTTTCTGGAGTTGTGGTTATTGTTTCTCTGGTTGTGGTTTCTGAAGTTGTGGTTGCAGTAGTGGTTTCTGGAGTTGAGGTTTCTGGAGTTGTAGTTATGGTTTCTGTGGTTGTAGTATTTGGAGTTGTTGTTGAAGTTATGGTTCCTGTGGTTGTGGATGTAGTTGTGATTTCTGATGTTGTGGTTGCAGTTGTGGTTTCTGGAGTTGTGGTTCCCGTAGTTGTAGTTGTGGTTTCTGTAGTTGTTGTTGAAGTTGTGGTTCCTGTAGTTGTGGTTGTAGTGTCTATAGGTGGGGGTGTAGTTGTATTTAGTTTCCCTGTAGTGGTAGTTATAGTTGAAGTTTACATAATGGCACATTCAAGTGTGTATGTACAATGACATAAATACTTGCAAATTATTTTAACTCACCTTCATGGCATATAATTTGTCCCTTTTCACACTCACTATAGCAAAAGAATATAACATATAAGGTATTCATCTAACATAACATTATGCTCATGTTTGCATATAAATTAGAAACTAACCATGTTTTATTGGCTATATCCAGAGTAAAACCAGGCCCAAGAACAATGTTGTTGAAGTAACAGGTGCAATTGTCCAAACTGGAACACTTTCTTTGGTTCTCATCATAATATGGCATTTCAGGAGGGCATCGTGGGTAACAACCTTTGTAAAGAATGTGCCTGTTTATTTACTTATTACCACATAAATATCAATCACTAATTAACCCATTTTTCATGAATTGGTAATTTGTAACTGAAAGGATGAAAAGGGGGAAAATCAAAACCTTCAAGCTTTCCAGAGAATGTGTTGTTTTTCCCACAAGTCTTAAATTGATGAGGACATGCTTCATAATGCCAGCTGTACTGGCCTTCTTCATTGTAAAAGTCACAATAGACCGCTGTAGAAGATAGAGCACACACAATGCATTTTAATCGTATCATTTAGCAAACCCATTTACATCCATGCATTGTTTATTCCAAACTTACAGGATGCTTTAAAGCTGTAAATGAGAAGGCAGAAGAGGCAATCTCATCAACAGATAGAGGCAATGCAATAAATAGCGGTGTCAACAGGAGATAGATAGACATGAGGACTGTTACCTGAGGTATGTATGTATTTATATGTATTTATTTATTGCTGTAATAAGTTGAGGTTACCTACAAAGCCTCTCAGCACTAGAGCCTAATGGAAGGAAATAATTTTATGGTTACTATCTGTGACTTCTGTCAATGAAGTATGATTTTAACAACTCAGGATTTTTTTCTCTCTCAAAGAGATTCTTGAAGGCACATAAACTACTGTATATATGAAGAAAAGGCGTCTTTTGGTTATGATTAAAATTTAATGTTTAAACACACACACACACACACACACACACATTACAATACAATACAAATCAAAAGTTTGGATTCACTATCTTCAGCAGTATTTTTTCTTTATTTATATTATTTCTAAAATTGTAGATGTATAGTGAAGATAAAAAAACTTTAAGAGAACATGTATGAAATTATCTAGTGAACAAATAGTGTTTGAAGCCCAAACCTTCAAAACAGGTTGAAGCCCATGTACATGTATATACTTTCTGTATGGTAGAACTCTCTGCCTAATTTATTAATACAAAGAAATAAAATTTTGTAAGGTTGAGTATCTTATGCCTTTTTTACACTAAGTACTTCTTTCATCATCAGCCAAATACACTCCCTGTTCAGTAATTGGAGAGTGAATCAAAGATTGTAAATCAAAAAAGTAGATTGGATAAAGATTAAGTTTTAAAGTCTTAAAACAACTCCAGCCCGATAAAATTTACTTATACCTCTTCAATGCTATTATTTCAGCAGTAAAAAATATTAAGTAATTAAGTGAAATTAAACCATTTGGCAGATGCTATTTTCCAGAACGACTTCTGAGCAATTAAGGGCCCAACAGTGGTAAATTGGTGGTTGGTGGTTGAATCTGGGGCCTTCCGAACTGTAGACCAATACCTTAACCACTGCCCTGCCCTAATATCTATTGGTGAAGTTTTTTGTTTACATTGAGCAAGTAGCTTATTAGTAGTTTATTTTAAAGTAACTTATTAAATCCACCACATGCCTTTCTATAACACCACTTTTACTCAACATTTAGATTTTCAATTATGGTGCAGGTTAAACTTTAGGAAGATAAGTACTGCAAAAGTTTCATTAAATTCTGTACATTTTAAACTTCCCACCAGCAGAATGAACATAGATTGTTCTGTCCATACATATTTGAAGGTTCAGTTTTTATAGTCTACTTGACTTTATTTTTGGAGTAAGCCATGCTTTGTCACATTTCATTTGTGTTTCATGAGGATTGTGTCAGCTTGTATGTGCATTACCGTCGTTTCGGTATTGTCTACATAATCTGTCTATACACGGTAAATTTGTATACAGTTGCTTGGTTCTGTTGAGTGACGCTTATAACTATGCCTTTGTTAGGCATAGAGAGAGTGAAGAGACTGTTCCTAAATGTGTGGTTTCCACTGTAAAGAGGTGTGATGGTGTGGTGGTTTCTTTGCTGTTGACATTTTTGGTGATTTAATAAAAATTAAGAGCACACTTCACCAGCATGGCTATCACAGTATTTTTCAGTCACATGCCATCCCATCTGGTTTGCACTTATTGGGACCATCAACTCAGTACTTACCACCTCTGGGAACTCCTTCAAGATTGTTGGAAAAGCAAAAGATGGCTATGGATCGCAAATATTACAAATTTTTGGGTCATTTAACATGTTTGTGTTGACTACATAATTATATATTTGTTTGGTCATATACAGTACTGTACAATGTTGTCAGTGTTGTAAGACACATACGGCACCGGTCTGGAGTTCTCCATTTGATACAGATATTTTGAGTTGTGCAGGCTTCAGCATATGCTGCCACTGCTGTGCAGAATCCCAGGAATTTGCCCTCAAAATCACAGGAGCATGACTCCAGAATACAGGCCTGGTAGTAAGGTTCTGGATCAACCTGCAAGTCATCAGAAAGCCAAACTTTATACAAGAATGGTTTGGTCCTTTCAGCAATCTGGTTGTGTATTTTATACTTTTTTGTCATCAAAAATGTGATCATGTAAATATGCATAATATTTGAACAAAGGTACAGACAACTCATTAAAATAATTAAATATAAAACTGTTTAAAAAGCATTGCTGATAAATAACCTTTAGGTGGCAGTCTTTAAATGTGTCACTGCGTAGGATCATGCAGCGTCTCTGTGCCCAAACAGCGCAGTATGAATGGTGTTCACAGGGAAACAATTCTTTAGTCATATCTGAACAGGGGGGCACGGCTGTCTTCCAGCTGTTTCCAAACTCCAATGTACTGGACACTACAGTGGAACTGCTCGTCATCAAGTCATTCATTAATTTTCCATCAAAGTCACCACATAGACCTTGCACTTTACGCTGTGAGTCCACAAACATAGGAAACATGAACAAGGTGGATTTGGGAGGCACAGGGAAATATGAACACATTGAATTTGGATTTACAACTATAAATTTAATATGCATAAAAACACATATAGCATTAATGTGAATTTCCAGTTCCACTTTTATGACCCAGGCCATTTTAATAAGCCTGTTATTCATTTGTTTAGATCTTAGTTCAATTGTTAGGCCCATAATTAACCAGTCTGCCTGAAATATGTTGACATGGTAATGTAATAAAAAGTTTCTTACAATCCATCTGGTCTGCAACTCAATTTTGACTCTTGTTTGCTTGTCCCAAATCACGTTGAGGCCCAGGTTATTCACAGAGATAATGATGTACAGACCCACGGTGTGGATAGAGTACAGTTGCTGAGCGCTGATTTCTGATTTCAAATCTTTCTCAGTTACATTCATATCACGCAAGATTAAAGTCACTTCATTCTGGTTTTCATCCTGTTCAAAGTCAACAAATTGTGTTATGTTACAAAAAACCTCAAGTTTGAGACAAGCTTTACATATATAGTTGAATATGAATGAGGCGCAATTTAAATTTCACTTAAAATGCCTTTTTAAAATCAAGCAATGGTTTTCCCATATTTCCAAATTTGAGCATGAACAGGTACAGTATGATCTCAAGATGGTGGAAAATTAGTGTGAGGTTGTCAGAAAATTGTCAAAAATTGGTGCAGCGCATTGTGAGATTGTAGCTGTCAAAAATACTCTGATCTTTAGTGATTTGTAGGTGGTTCATACAGTAGGTGGTTTGTGCCTCTTCATAACGGATCATACAGTCCAAAAATATGCCAGATTCCTTGTTTTGTGATGATGCAGACAGTTCTGAGATGTCACCACTGGAGCACTTATGAAAACCTCTCATACAGGGAGTGGAGCAAATCCATTAAAATGGCTATATCCAATTCTGTGTATTAAATAATAAAGACTACATTCCATATGGTAATGTTTATTACAAAAGTTGCATGAGTTGAGTAACCAAGAGCCAGGGAAACAGTTCTAGGGTGTGAGAAAGCCCTCTAAGTTGATAAATTTTGTGTACATCAAAATATACTCAATTCATACGGAAAAAGAGAAAAACATACATCTGTCAGGGAATACCCCTAGAGGGCGCCGTGCGCCCAGAGACTCCTTTTTGTGTTTTTTGTTTTTTGAACTGCATTTCCTGGGAGCGCTCACCTGAACCGAGGTAGCTTATTAGTTTCATGATAAATAGTCGTTTGTTTAGTTGATCTGGGTCTTGTATCTGTTCAGTTAAGTAAGAGGTTGTGTAACTAAAATGTCTCTGTGTCATGTTGATTTCCGTAGCTCCTGGTCTGTTTAGCTCCTGGTTGATTTAGCTTCTGTTCTGTTTAGTTCCTGGTCTGTCTTTGTTTGGTAAAAGTACTGTTCTATTTGGTTAAACTATTAAAAGGTCAAAGGTTCATTTTTGCTTTATGACTGCAGGGGTGGCAAGAATTTTGAAATATGGTATTTTTAATACGTCACAATACAACCTCAGTGAACGCAGAAATGAATCTTGAACATATTTTTTTGCACATGGCAGTCAGTTTAGGACAATAACCCGCTTCAAAGTAGTGATGTCACATTAAAAATGTAATGCATACAATCAAAGAAACCAGATTTACACAATAACAGAATCTGACTCTAATTTGGAACTAATTTTGCACAAAGCTGATATTAGAGTGTAAACATATTCATAAAATGCATGCAGCGAATCACAGACAGAAGGAATAATTTACCTTTAGATTCACTGAGATGGCACGGGAACAGGTTAGAGCTTCATCACAGCAAGGCACACTCTCCGCTTTAATGGAAAACAGCTTTGAGCTTTGAGCATCCTAACACACATGTACAAATAAATTAATCAACAGGTGAATTTTATGGAACAGTTTGTTACTAATTGTTCCTTAACATTTTTGTTAGTCATAATACTCGTTTTTTCCAACTCAGATGACTATTAGTTTCTATTTGTGTGTGATATAAGTTACCTCAGCCAGAGTGTACTGACAGTGACCATTGAAATGATACCATTTGAAATCAAAGGTCTTATATTGTCCATTGCCAAACACCTCACATACTCCTGGACATGGATCACCTTCACAGTTCCATTGGCCTCCTCTGCAAGTGCTGCAAAAAAGTCAAGTTTTCATGCAATATGTATTAAACATAGATTAAGGTATGAGTGACATTGGCAGTTGAAAAAAAAAATTAAATGGCGGTGACATTTTTTGCGATTGGTTTTCTATTGTTTAGTTGCATGTCATGTCAATTATATCATGTTACCGTGAGGGTCAATTACTCTTGTCAGAGTTAGTGTCTTGATTGATGACTTGAAGCCCGGCTGGGGTAATCTATGTAAATGCACCTTCAACATTTTATAGCCCTATTATACTAATGTACGTACAATGTAATGTACTATTACTTTCAATTAAGAAAAAGGTAAGAAAATGTTATGTCCACTATGTGCAGAGGTTAGGAAAAAAGATGAGAAGATGGGGAAAGGGACCTTCAGCAAGAAGCTTGGTGAGAAACAACTGTTGGAGCGATTATTTGCAAATGTATTTGCAAATGTAAGAAATACTAAGTCCTCGGTTTGTAGCTCCATGCAAGATTTCACCTCATGGGGTAAGGAGCACTTTTTTTAATTTTGTGTCTAAGTGTAGTGACTGTTCTTTAGTAACTGTACTGCAACAACGTAAAGAAAAAAAGTTTAAAAAGCTGTAGCAGTGCAGTAGATGAATCTGTTTAATGACAATGTCACATTTACGCGAAATTCTTGTTGAAGATTCCAGTTTGCTGACAGAGACTCAGTGTGTCAGAGAGCAGTGATTCCGTTAGTGCATGTGTGTGTGCGCGTGTTTGTGTCTTGTCCTATACAGTAGCCCCCCAACTCCTCTTCCTTCTCTCGTCTCACACCAGCCACGATTTTTTTCAAAGGTAGAGTGCAGGTTAATTTGTTTTATTTTTCATTTATATTTTGTATTAATAATTTTTATATGAAAATTTCACGAGAGTTTCCATCATTTCTTATAGGGAAATTTAATATATGAGTGCTTTGGAGCAAGCATGCTTCCGGAACAAATTATGCTCGCAATCCAAGGTTTAACTGACAATAAAGTCAGAAAGACAAATAAAGTCTTACAGGAAATATTAGTTAGGTTCAAATTGTTATTGCCAAAGGTGGATCTACAAGCTATAGAATATGGGAGGTACTTAGTATTCACCATGTTATATGTGACAAATAAAGGCTTAACTCAACTTAAATCCTGTAGAAGCTGTAGGTGGGTAAATAAATAATGGCGCTGTGAAAAAAAGCTATATATGTTGTTGGTCTTCTGAGGTTATATTTGCCTAATGTTTAAATCTTTAGTAATTTAATTTTAATTTAATTAAGTATTATGTTGTGTAGTCCCTCCCACTTTTTGTTCTGAAACCTTTCTGTTGGAAGTATTTATTACAGCTACTTAATACAGTACTTAGTACAGCTACTTCTTAGTAGCTCTTATATTTGATAAGACTTCACGGGCTAGCCTTCACTTCCCAGAAGCATCACTGAAACTTGGCTTCCCATTGTAACGATATTGTAACTGTAGCTACTGTGACAAACTCCAAATTGCGAAGGTTGCTGTGATGAGTCAGAGTAATAAAAAAAAAAGCTCTTATAGGATGTTCTTGGGATGCAGTGGTCAGGACCAACAAGTGGGCCAAGGAAGGAAAACTGGTGAACCAGCGACAGCCAATTTGTAATAAATACACTAGGGTAACTAGGGATGATTCCAAGGGCCCCTGTGTGGGTTAGTCTCTGTGTGTGTGTGTGTGTGTGTGTGTGTGTGTGTGTAAATGTTAAATGCTATGATGTTATGGCAGTTGTCATGGCACAGTTAAAATGACTGGTATTAATAAGGTATCTATGTATATAGAACTTCTTGGATGTCATAAGACAATTTATTCACCATAATTTACAGTTTGACTCCACGGTCTGCCCAGACGCATAAACCATCCCACTGAATTCACATGTGCAATTTTCCTTGGTCACACAGCGGCCCTTATGGTCTGCATACTGGCCCTCTGGACAGTAACATCCACTGTTGCAGCTCTTATCACCATTCTGTAGGCAAATCAGAACCAAAAAAATATTTTCTTTTTAAACTCAGGTATGACTTCAATCTCTTAGTCATGAATCGTGATGTAAAGTGCATGTGCATCATAGTACTTGAAATTCTTCTGGTTGTATTGTCTTATTTTTGGCCTCATTTTAAACTGAACATAAATGATTTCAAATCATTTGTAGGAGTATTTGACATTATATTGTGCAATGAAAGAAATAGGTTACTGATAATCTGTATGTCCCAGTTTGCAATGTGCTATTTAATCCCAGACTTGAGCCTTTTCGTGTGCTTTTATATGCTGAATAATATGTGAGTCAACATATCATCATACTATGATAGATAGATAGATAGATAGATAGATAGATAGATAGATAGATAGATAGATAGATAGATAGATAGACTTGATAATTCTATGTTTTTAGTTACTGATTTATTTTCTGTATTCTACGTAGAACAATACTGGACATTTCAAAACTATGAAATAACATATATGGAGCTATGTAATTAAGTAGCCACTACAACAACAGTCAATTGTTCAATTGTTACGATGGTCAGCTGTTCTGGAATAGTTCTTGCAAGAACAGTATTGTCAAGGTCATTTGCAAAAATCATCAAGCACCATGATAAAACTGGCTCTCATGAAGATTATCCCAGGAAAGCAAGACCAAAACTTACCTTTGCTGCAGAGGAGAAGATCATACTGTATAGAGCTACCAGCCTCAGAAATCACCAATTGACAGCACCTCAGATTAGAGCCATTTTGAAGGCTTTACAGAGCATTAGTAGCAGACACAGCCCAATACCAACTGTTCATAAGAGATTATTGCATATTTTGTATGCCTTTAGCATTGTTTCACAGTGAAGAAAGAGATAAAAGTCAAGAAAGACCATAGAATCAGAAGGTGTGTCCAAAATCCTGAATGGTATTGTATACAGATATGTGTGTATAGCTATAATGTGCCTATAGATACACTTTTATTTTATTAACCCACATAATAATAATAATAATAATAATAATAATAATAATTATTATTATTATTATTATTATTATTATTCAGCGATAGACTAATTCAGCAAATTGTCAAAAGGCAAGGCAGGGGCAACTGCTTGGGGCCCCAGGCCAGTAGGCCAGTTATTATTTATAATATAATGTTGAGGAATGCTGCTTTACAAGCCCCGGCAGCCTCTGGCTGTAGCAAAATGCCATATCTTATGTATGCTGCGATAGAAATACTTACAGATGGCTTGCTCAGGCTTTCACATGTCCTTTGTGCTGTGTTTACTGGTGTTTGTGCACAATGGACACATATTTGTCCATGTGGACAATCTAAAGGACAAAGTAAAACAATATAAAAGGCCTCAGATTTATGTGAAAGATAATTGAATGTATAAGCAAATGTTCATTTATATTTCACTGATTTAACTGAACCACCTTTTACCCTGCCCATTCATGCATTTATCCAGTCAATCAGGAAATAAGTTTATGCGGATACAGGTCAGGAGATTGGCCAAACATGGACATTTTAACATTTGAAAAAAAAAAATTTTTTTTTTTTTTTTACCTGTTTTGCATTCTTAAATGTTTTTTTTTTCTATTTAATATGAACCTTTCAATGAGGATGTCTAGATGTTATAGATCTTGCACAATTGACTGGTGCAAACATTTTACAGAAGGCCATACTACATCTGTGAATGACAATCCTGTCACCAACTTGTGGAAGATGCATCTGTCTATTGTAACTGCACACACAATCATTTACTAGCACCACTTGCACATTACACAACCTCAGATGGAAGTCATTGCCACATCCCACCATACAGTTCTAACCTTGCTCCAAGCCATTCCACATGTTTGGGCCATTAAATGAGTTTCTGGGAGGCCAGCATTTCAGACGGTAAGAAGGCATACTGAAAACTTTGATGGTATCCGAGCACTAGTGAAACACTGGGATTAGTGTAGCAGGGGATTATATAGAGAAATAAAGTTAGCTTTTACTCTCATAACTGTGTTCTGCACAATCAAAAATCCTGATTTTAAATGAACACCCTTCTTATTTAAATGATATACTTAATCTTAAACCAGGTTTTAATTTATGTTTCTCAATAAATGTAAAAAAAAAAAAAATGTTCCTCACTAAATGTAAACTTTAGATTGCTGTATCTGAAAACCTCAAGAGATGAGCATTTTCTGAAAGACAGATCAACCATGCTATCATCAGTGGAACTATGATAACATTCCCCCATCCTACATGAAACTGATGTGTGATGTAGAAAACAATTTAAGCATTTGCTCTATACATTTGTATAATTTTTGCATTGCATCACTGCCATGATGGCTGATTAGATAACTGCATAAATGCACAGGCGTTTATGTTTTTCTACTAAAGTCGTCTGTGAGTCTACATATGAATCCATCCTTGAATAACCACTATAATCATAGTCATTACAGTAAAACACTAGTTATTATTTAACAATACTTATAATACTGAATATATCAAAGAAGTATAACTTTACCACAAACATCAGAACATCTGAGATTTCCATTTTCACAGAGGCTGCAAAACAAATACCCAGAACAGTTTTCATGTATACTTATATTTTTATTACATATTTTATGTTTTTATTAATGTAGGGCACATACAATTTTGCAAAAACATATAAATTATTCTAAAATATTCCAAATAGTTCATTATTCATTATTTTAATAAAGAAGTACCTGTAGGTACGTAGCTACAGCAGGTATTTATTCTAACAAGGAGAATTCAACAAAGGGCAGTTCACCTTATATCAGGCACTGTGATTAAACAGCACAACATACCACTGGCGGCCGTCAATAACCGCGGACCCTGGACTTGTAATTCCACCTGGGTAGTTGCAATTGCAGAGGTCACGAGAGCTGCACCTGAGTGGTGTGTTGAGATGGGTGCCAGATGGACATCCGCAGCCCTCCACTGCATCATTTGGTGTGTCACAGGTCGGGTCGGGACTAGACATTGAGCGGCATGTACGATTACATGCCTGCATAGCATAATCAAACATCAGATTATTGCTGCAGGAAATGGCTGGAACACAGACAAAAGGCAATATAAAATCAATAGATTGCACATTCCTCTTTTTTCTCCTAAGCTTGGGACAAAACATTTTATAAATTATTCAATTGACTTTAATGAGCACTTTATCCAGGTCAGGTCACAGACCTGTGCCCCATTATAAGGCACTTGGAACATAAGGAACACCGGATTAAGGGCAGCAATGTTTAACACTAAGCCACTATAACACGTTTCAAATATTGGCTAATATTACAATGTTCAACATTACTCCAATTTCTCTAATGATTATGAATCTCGTGTAAAAACCTAATACAAATCACAGGTTTTGATCAGAGGTTTTTGTCAATGGATTTGTCACTGTCTCAATTCATTTAATTAAAAATACTTTATTTATTCCCATGGGGCAATTTACAGTTTAAGAATGTCAAATCTATGCCATATAAATAAAGTGGAACCTCAGATTGCGAGTAACACAGTTTGCGAGCATTCCGCGAGACGAGCAAAGACGAACAAAGTCTTGGTTTACGAGTACCGAGTATCATGTAGCACGCATCCGCTTCTTGTTTTAAAGGTGAGCGTCACTTGATGAGCCAATGTTTTTTCTCTCTCTAGCGCTGCGGAATTGTCGGTAATTGTCTCCCCTTCTCTGTCTTAGTGCGCGTCTCTCATGCACATGTGTACTGTTTACTATAACACTGTGACCACATCTGTAGTCAAAATCACATTCACCAAATTACAGTGGGACAAAAAGTATTTAGTCAGCCACCAATTTTAAGTTCTCCCACTTAAAAAGATGAGAGAGGCCTGTAATTTTCATCATAGGTATACCTCAACTATAAGAGACAAAATA
>JAOVVA010000016.1:5569690-5589707 GCA_028565275.1 Leiocassis micropogon
GAAGTTGTAGATGCAGATTCTTCAGTTGTGATTTCTGGGGTTGTTGTGGTGGTTATCACAGATGTCTCTGTTGAAGTTGTAGTAAGTGACATTGAAGTTGTAGGTACAGTTGTGATTTTTGGTGTTGATGTGGTCACTGGTGTCTCTGTTGTTGTAGTTAAGGAAGTTGTAGATGCAGATTCTTCAGTTGTGATTTCTGGGGTTGTTGTGGTGGTTATCACAGATGTCTCTGTTGAAGTTGTAGTAAGTGACATTGAAGTTGTAGGTACAGTTGTGATTTTTGGTGTTGATGTGGTCACTGGTGTCTCTGTTGTTGTAGTTAAGGAAGTTGTAGATGCAGATTCTTCAGTTGTGATTTCTGGGGTTGTTGTGGTGGTTATCACAGATGTCTTTGTTGAAGTTGTAGGTAGTGTCATTGAAGTTGTAGGTACAGTTGTGATTTTTGGTGTTGATGTGGTCACTGGTGTTTCTGTTGTTGTAGTTAATGAAGTTGTAGATGCAGATTCTTCAGTTGTGATTTCTGGAGTTGTTGTGGTGGTTATTATAGGTGTGTCTGTTGAAGTCGTAGTTAGTGAAGTTGTAGTATTAGAAATTACTGTGATTTGTGTTGTTGATGTGGATATTGATGCCTCTGTTGTAGTTAGCAAAGTTGTAGTTGTAGGTTCCCCAGTTGAGATTTCTGGAGTTGAGGTTTCGATGGTCACTGGTGTCTCTGTTGTTGTAGTTAATGAAGTTGTAGATTCTTCCGTTGTGATTGCTGTGGTTGATGTTTTGGTGGTCCCTGGTGTCTCTGCTGTTGTAGTTGATAAAGTTGTAGATGCAGATTCTTCAGTTGTGATTACTGGGGTTGTTGTGATGGTTGTTATAGGTGTCTTTGTTGGTATTACAGTTGTAGCTTCATGTACAGTTGTAATTTTTGGTGTTGATGGGGTTACCAGTTTGTCCATTGTAATTGTTGGGGTTGTGGGTATATGTTTTGTAGTGGTTTTAATAGTAGTGGTTTCTCTTGATATCAGAGAATCTGGACTGCTGGGGATAAGTGGTGGCCCAGTTCTTACGTCTATATCTGTCATTGTTGTGTACCCAGTTGTAGTTAAAGTTGTAACATGTGTATTCGTTGTAGTTGGTGGTTTTGTAGATGTAGATGTGTTTGTAAATGTAGTTATTATGCAAATGGCTGTGGGTATTAACACATTATTTCATATATATTTTTAAATGTGCAGGCTAAAATAAAAAGACATCTCATTAATAAAGCTTATGTGGCATAAAATATTACAACTTACCACAAATCATTTTCCCCCCAATGCAATCACTATGGCAGAAGAACACAAAAAAGATAAAGCATTAGCTTATGCAGAAAAAAAAATACTGATAACTGTATGTGATCCAAACTAACCAGCATTCACTATCTGTATTCACTCTAGAACCAGGTTCAACCACAGTGTTGTTGAAGTAGCAAGTACAGTTGTCCAAACTGGAACATATTCTTCTGTTCTCATCATAATAGGACATCTCAGCAGGGCACCGTGGGTAACAACCTTAGTCAAAACATGCACCATATAAATGTTAACCATTAATAGACTTAATAAATTCATATTAAATATTTGGGCCAAACATAAAAACCTAATTAATTCAGTTATCCGTTACTGTCCAGAAAGCACAAGAGCATAAATTTGCATCAAATTTAAAAGATGCAATGGAACCTTCAAGTTCTCCAGAGAATCTGTTGTTTTTCCCACAAGTTTTGATCTGTTGAGGACATGCCTCATAATGCCAGCTGCTTTGACCCTCTTCATTGTAATAGTCACAATAGACGGCTGTGGAAGAAAGAGCATACACAAAGGATTTTAATCGCACCAGAAAGCAAGCACTGAAGGAGTACATTCCCACCCACCAGGAACTAATTTTCTGATTACTTATAGTATATAAGATTTTTTTAAGAAGCCAAAACTAGACTGACAAAGTGTCCTTTGTCACAGTGGCATGTGATTTTTACCTTTTTTTCCCCTTCAAATGCATATTATTTATAAAAAAAATTAATTGCATTCTTTTTAAGAAAGCCTCTCCTGGTTAGATTATGATTGGAATTTAGAAAAACTAAATTGCTGAAAAAAATGGGCTTCAATTTAAATATTCTCAAAAATAACTGTACAGAGATTATTTTAAACTGCATCATCCATAATTAAGAAGAAGCTGAACATATTGGATGGCGTTATGAAGTCACATACGGCACAAGTCAGGAGTTCTCCATTTGATACAGGCATTGTGGGCAGAGCAAGCATCAGCATATGCTGCCACAGCTGTGCAGAATCCCAGGAACTTGCCCTCAAAGTCACAAGAGCATGACTCCAGAATACAGGCCTGGTAGTAAAAGTCTGGATCAACCTGCAAGTTATTGAAAGGTCAGGCATCATGTAATATAAAGCTTTTGATTTCTTGTCATAATTCATCCATTCAAAGAGTGAGAACTTATTTGTCATTGGAATTTGATATTACAGATGCATTGATGTTTGCACAAAGGTAAATCAGAATTACACCTCCTGAAAAAACAAGCTATTAATAAAATTAAATATAAGAGTTTGTTAAAAAAAAAAAAAAACATTGTTGGTGGTTCAGAACGTTCAAACAAAGCTTAACACCTTTAGGTGGCAGTCTTTAAATGTGTCACTGTGTAGGATCATGCAGCGTCTCTGTGCCCAAGCAGCGCAGTATGAGTGGCGTTCACAAGGAAACAATTCTTGAGTCACGTCTGAACATGGGGGGACAGCTGTCTTCCAGCTGTTCCCAAACTCCAGGGTACTGGACACAACAGTGGCGCTGCTCGTCTGCAAGTCATTCATTAACTTTCCATCAAAGTCACCACATAGACCTCGTACTTTACCCTGTCAGTCCAAACACAAATTAAACATAATTAACATGGGCTTGAGTAAGAGGGATATAGGGAAATCTGTTCGCAAAGAATTTATATTCTTATCTATAAAACCAACATACACAGGAACAAGATCATACTCCAAACATTGAATAGCCAGGACCAAAATGCTGATGAGAGCATGATTTTGTTAATTTACCATCAAGCCACTTACAGTATAGCAATTTCTCATGTTGCAGGTTTATTTATGTTCAATAGTACAAAAAAGTTATGCACTAGATTCATGCTTAACTGCATTATTAGTTAGTCATGTCTGAATTCTGTTCCCATAGTAATACAAGGACAAGGCTTCTTACATTCCACGAGGCCTGGAGCTCAATTTTGACTCTGGTTTGCTTGTCCCAAATCACAGTGAGGCCTATTTCAGGCAGAGAGATGATGAAGTACAGGCCTACAGTATGAACAGAGTATAGTGACATAGCTCTGAAGCTCCACCCAGGCAGGACCTTCTGAGTCACATTCATATCCCGCAGAATCAGAGACACTTTATCCTATTTGAGGTACAAGCAAAAATTCTTGATGAGTTACAGCAAAATTCAAACATGGCACAATGTACAAGAAATATAATTGAGTGAAAAAGTCATCAGTAGGAAACAATGCAGTATTTCAAAAGTTGCTATCTCACAACTCCCTTTCTGGAAACATAGCTAATTTGAAAGGCTGCTTTATTTCAATAAGTTTGCAGTTATGCATTTATGTTGATTAATTGAATGTGTGTTATCTGGAAAAGAATGCATATACTATATCTGCAAGATGATATGAATTCAACATAACTCTTATAATTTAATAAAAGGTGGGTCCCCTCAACAGCTCACTGTGTTAGGGCTTTATGAATGTTTCGATAAAGCTGCTTAGAATAACAAGAAACCAAGAAGAAGTAGGAGAGATTTGGCTACCATGAGTTTCACTGTGATGGAGCGGGAGCAGGTGAGCACTTCATCACAACAAGGCACACTCTCCGCTTGAATGGAAAACAGCCCATCGATGGCCTGACACACACATATGCATAACATTATGGTTTATCAAGTGAGTCTTTACATGTTCTTAGCATTTCTATTATCAGTACATTATTCTCCATAAAGAATGCATAACTCACTTCAACCAGAGTGTACTGACAGTGTCCACCGAAGCGATACCATTTGGAATCAAAGGTCTTATACTGTCCATTGCCAAACACTTCACACACTCCTGGACATGGATCACCTTCACAGTTCCACTGGCCTCCACTGCAAGTGCTACAAGAATAATCACAGACACTCGAATGAAATCACTTCCATAAACTCTTTGAATTCCATATTTATACTAGAATGCTGATCAGTAAAACTATGCAAATATAGTAAAATATTCAAGTCTAAATTAATTTCATTCACCATGTTTTGCAATTTGACTCCACACTCTGGCCAGTTGCATAAACCATCCCACTGAATTCACATGTGCAATTCTCCCGCGTCACACAGTTGCCATTGTGGTCTGCAAACTGGCCCTCAGGACAGTAACAGCCACTAATACAGATTTCATAATCAAGCTGTAAAGCAAATCAGTTCAATAAAGAGTTTAATAAATCAGCAAATTAAATTATAAACCAAACTGTAACCATTTACAGTGGCCATTTTCAGTGTTATACCATCTCGCTTTAAACAATAATAATTTAAAAAGCAAGTTATTTTTTCATGAGCATTTCATGAGTTTTATTTTTTCAAAAGCAAGTATATTTTTTCATGAGCATTTATACTAAAATTGGTACATTATATGATTAAAGATTTTTCCAAAAAAATCTGTAGTTTTATTTCATTCATGTATCAATATCTTAATAATTTTGCCTTTTAGAATAATAAATTTTTTTTTTACTTTTATGTCATTTTATGTAGAATCTAAATTGGCCAAATTTCATCTGAATGAGAATTAAGATCCTCGAAAATATTTTATGCCATAGCTTATGTATGCTGCTGTAGAAATACTCACAAATGGCTTGCTCAGACTCTCACATGTTGTTTGTGCTGTGTTTACTGGTGCTCGTGCACAATGGACACATATTTGTCCATGTGGACAATCTAAAGGACAAAGTAAAACCAGTATTAATGACCCTATAATTATATAATATAGTCATGTGCACAGACTTACACTGTAAAACTATTTATTTATTTGCTCGATGGTGAGATACTGTAGATAAGACAAAAAAAAAAATTACCACAAGCTTCTGAACACGTAAGATTTCCATATTCACACATGCTGTAAGACAATTACCAGACATATTGTTATGTATATACGTATTAAATATTCTTTGGTTTATTTAACACAGTTTGTATTTGGTCATATTTGTGTCTGCTGTGTGCTAATATAGTGCAGAGATTTTTTTAAATGACTTAAAATGTGAGGTCTAAAGGTCTATTTGGCTTCACTGGGATTTTCATTGCTGGAATAATAACTAACTATACAAATACTTCCTGCTTGAAAGAAAAAGTCCATTAAGCATTTCCTTAAGAGCTCCTTTACTGGCACAGAAGTGTGTTTGAAAACCGGAGAATAAGCACAACATACCATTGCAGTCCATCAATAACGATGGACCCTGGAGGTATTGTTCCACCTGGGTAGTTGCAGTTGCAGAGGGCATAAGGGCTGCACCTGAGTGGTGTGTTGAGGTGCGTGCCAGATGGGCATCCACAGCCCTCCACTGGATCATCTGCCATGTCACAGGTCGGGTCAGGACCAGACAATGAGCGGCATGTACGATTACATGCTTGCATAGCATAATCAAACATCAGATTACTGTCGCATGTTGGAACTGAGAGGAAAGACAACATGAAAGTCATCAATTGATTTTACAGTACTGCTATTGTTCTTCTATTTTTGAGCCAAAATGCCCTCGCTGATTCTGTAATGACCATGAAACTAATCAGAATTAGAATTAGAATTAATTCGGCAAGTACAGTATGTTGACACACACAATGAATTTGATTCTGGCTGTTTGTGGCTCTCAGAGAACAAACCAACATAAAACAGCATAACACATTTGTTATAGATAAAACACTACACAAAGTAAGTACACAACATTCAAGGTAGTGCAAGTAGCCATGCATCATACTGTATATACTACATTAAGTAGTGCAAATAGCAAGAAAGCAGTAATGTGCAGTATAATGCAAGGGGTTTGTAAGAAGCATGGTGGTACTTTTACACACTATATAGTACCAGATGTTTAAATAACAGTAATGTACAGTGGGGTGTAAGAATTTTGTAAAAAGCATGTTGATACTATTAATTGTTATACATAATACAGAGACTATGCTCATTTGGACATTGGACCAGCAAGGTGAAACAAGTTATATTATGGTTTTCTCACTTTTCCATGCTTCTATCCTTTACCACTCTCTTTGTTCTATGATTTGCAGTATTCTATAAAACAACTCTCTCTAACCGCTTCTTAATTCCTCGTGTGGTAATACTTCCTATGGTTTGCTGGACCCCTTTTGTTTTGAGAGTACTTAACCAGAACATATTAATGACTGCTGTTAATGCAACAAATGTGACACAAGGCATTTGGCTCAAAACTTAATTGCTCTGTTTATACTGTTAAAAACCAGAGAGATCATTCAAACACTATCATGCGCATATGCCCTATCAGGCATATGTACAGTAGGCATCCTCCAATCATCCTTCATTTTAAACCTAACCATCTGGGGGCTCAGTCTGGATGAATCATTTTAAATTTAACATGACTTATTGTAAATTTAAAAGATTACACTTAGACATCACTGTCTATGGCACTTAAACAGTATCTGTAAGAGTGACCAGTAAGAGTTTACAATAGCAGTAAGAGTCTCACGGCACTGTGTATGTGCACAAAAGTTAATGTGTGCATGGAGCTGTGAACTGAGTGTGCAAAAAGGCTTTCCCATGTCGGTACACTCCAATTTGGCAAGCATTCATCACTAAGACATGCACAATTAATTTTTCATCATGCACTTTGCTCACTAGTTACAGTCTGTGAAAGTATAAAAGTTACTACTTCCTCTTTTAATTCTATTTTTTTGTGCATGTGTGTAAAAACATAATACAAATCATCTGATAGTAGCGTGTCTTAGTATTAGGCAAATACAAACTCAGACAAACAACATAAAACCTTTTTTTAACCTGTGTCATTATTTATTGTACAAAAGTGAAGCCAAAAGAAAAAAAAATGCAGGAGGTACTACAGTAAGTACCCCTTGGCTTTCACAGGATTTAAGAGGATAAGTTGCAGCTAGGGGCTTGCTAATCATCAGTCTTTAATTAATTGATCATCAGTAACTGTGCAGACCTATAAAGGCAAAAGATCTGGTGGTTTGCTGGTCTGGAGAAATCAAGTGTGTGTTAACAAAATGCCAAGAGGGAAAGACAAACAAAATCTTCCCAGTAGCGGATGTCTTAGCACATTCACCCCAAGGTCAGACCATGCAATGTTCTAAGAAATACAAAATAACCAAGAGCCTTCAGGCATCACCGAGCATGTTATTAGTTAAAGTCTGTGACAGCACAATTAAAATAAGACTGCGAAAAACAGTTTGTTTGGAAGGGGTGCCAGGAGAAAGTCTTTTCTGTTTAAAAAGATCATGGAAGCACAACTAAGGTTCACAAAACTACATCTGACCAAAGCACAATGTTTCTGGAACAATGTAGTATGGTCCAAAGAGACCAAAGTGGATGTTTTTGGCCTTAATGCTGAGCACTATGTTTGGGGTAAACCAATCAGCAGAAACACCTCATACCCACTGTCAAGCATGGCAATGAAGGGGTGATGATTTGGGCTTGTTTTGAATCCACAAGACCTGAACACCATTGAGTGGCCAATGAACTCCTCTGTATACCACAGTATTCTAGAGACAAATGTGAGGCCAACTGTCCGATAGCTAAAACTTGGTTGAAATTGGGTCATGCAACATATATACATCTCCTGTAGACTAAACAATTATAAACAATTGTGTTGGGTGATCTGATTATGGATAGGAATTCTGGCGCTTTTCATCTTAAAACCAGCTTAAACCAGAAAGTTCATCCATTTTAACAATCATTAGCTTTTTAAGTTAAAAAAGGATTGGTCGGCCATCTGTGACTGTACATTATGTGAATTGACTCTGCATATTTGCTCCAATTGTCCACATGTTAAGATCATGAACCAATATGCAATATGTGATTTTGTTATGAGCTATTGTGAATTTGGGGTCAGATGTGAAGATGTATCCATCTCCCACTGATTGCTTGTGTGGACATAAACTCTGTGCATCTGCTTATCAATAAAGAGCATTCTGGCCTGCATAATATTAATCGTTGTGACTAGAATTTAAATTAAGGTTAGGTTGAGTTTAGTTTTATATCACTATTTATAACTTGAAATTCTGACTCACAGCAGGCTGTTTCTGCTCTCCAGTCACCAACATTGATGCCCTGGCTGGTGCAGGCTTTAGCGTAGTTTCCCAGGCCAACACATGCACGCTCCTGTAAGTCCAAAGTAGCATGGCATGTTCTCTGAATGCAGGCCTGTAGATTTAAATAATGCATTTAGTATATCCCGAAATTTCTTAATTAATAAACAAACATGGCAATAATCTATTTACTGTTTCTTACATCAAAATAAGTGTTAACAGGCACATAGTCATGGCACTGGGCAAACACACCACTTGCGTTTGTCAGCTGGCTGCACTTATCTTCAGCAAATAACTCTATGTAGAAATAAGATAGGAAAACACAATGTTATCAGTGAAAAAATGACAGATAATGCAAACACAACCAGAATGGAATCACAAAGATTATCAATTTAATCAAATTATTCTTGGTTTACTTGTGAGCCATTTTAAATAATATCGACAGCAGCTGTACCATTGTCAGTGTTGATGCAAACAGAGGGATTATTTGGTGTGCAGTCTCCCAACGTCCAGGACAGAGCAAAAGGCTGAGCTGAGTTTTCCACAATACCACTGCTTGTAGTGAAGTCATCTTCTGTGTTGTTGTTTTTTGAGCCACAAAGACCTGTAATGATGAAATGTACATATAGTACAAACACATCAGTTCCACAATGTTTCCAACAAATCCTGGCTAGGATTGATACTGTATATCTAGCCTATGTAATGAAATGGGAATTGTGTGGGTGTGGATACCTGCAGATGTTACACTTTGGGGCAAATACAAGTACATTTGAACTTCTGGAGAAACTTGGACTTGCATCTTTATTCCAAGAGTTGTTTGGACCGTAACAAACATTGAAGACTGCCAGTAGACTGTGACATGGTCTGAAATGTAAAATGATTTACACTTATGACAAATAGACAGTTTAGCTTACAAAAACATATTAATTTTGAGACCATTGTCATTGTGGATGTGAGACTATTTTTATACTATCATAGATGATATCTGTAGCTTTTATAATTAAGCAATATCGTGAGTTCAGGCAGATTAGTCTGATTGGACGAGAGGCATTCCAGAAGTGGTGTTAATAGATGGAAACAGCACTGAGACGTTAAACTACAGTATACTGTATCACTCTGAATCAACTGTCAGTCACCACTATGGGTGAAAGTTGGTTGGTACGGTCCATAGGTGAGAGCTCTTTAAAAAAACCTACCAGTTTGTGACAGATCGGTGATTGCGATTTCTTTTTCCCATAGTTGTACACTGTTTAAGGAGAAGGTGTATCTTTCCTAAAGAAATTTATAAATAAAAAGTGTATAATCGACAAACAACATACATTAATTAAATATTCCACTTTTATACTATTACATTTTTCATCATTATTTAAAAGAATAGTTAAAAGAATATCAGGATATTGATATAGTGGAAAACACACCTGATACACATCAAGATACAATTCTTGTATAGTCACATCAGATAATTTGATGGTCACTGTCCAGTTGAGTCCCTGTGGAATGACATGGTAAATTCACCTTTTGCATGACAAAAAGTAATTAATATTTGCACATTTGTTCTTTAACTTACTCTTGCAGCCACATAGGTACATTTTCCAGGCAGAGAATATTGTTTGCCATCAAAGGTAGTGACAAACCAGCCTTCGATGATACATGGAGTCGGACAGGTGTTGGCTGAACAGATCCATTTTCCTTTGATGCATTCGCTAGGGAAAAAAAAAAAGCATTGGTGGATTAAGCCAGCATAATGCAGTGTTAGGAGCACAGATCCAATCACACCAATTGACTAGAACATTACAGCAGACTCATCTTACCAAGTTTGACACTTTGAGCTGAGCCTTTGCCCTGAGTGATACGTTCTTCCCCCACGCACACAAGGACAGTCCTCTACCTTAACACTGTGGTAGGCCTCAGCTCGATCGTTCAGAACCAAACCTGTGAAAAAGAAAGTGAAGGATCACTTAGAGGTAGGTACAGTAAAGCATATATGCTTCGACTGTGAGAACAAAAAGTAAGTTTGTCCCAGTATAGTAACTTAATTATATCTACACAAGTGTAAACCTGCTGTGGTGTTCAGTGACACGTCTTTCCATTATATAAGGGCTATACTGAAAGAAATGCAAATGTGGGCATAGAATTTTATTATTACCTGATACAGGTTAGTCAAATTATATGCATATGGGGTAGAGTAACTCTTCCTCTGGACAAAACTACTACTTATCAAAGTCTCCATCACAAGCAATGCATTTGCACCACTTTTGAACTCATCTCTCAAATCCTTCTTGAAAACCTATTGCACTATAGAATGTTTAGAGACATACCACCATTGAGAAGAGCAATGTGTACAGATGAATGAGAGGTTTAAAGAAGGGGAAACCAGCAGCCAACAGCTTAATATTACATCTGAAAAGATGGAACTGTTACTTTTGGTAATCAGTAAAATATTAATGTTTTAAATGTTAATTTTATGCACAATAAGGAAATTTGGGGAAAAAAAGATTTATATAGCAAAACTGGGACCCTTAATTAAGACAACATGTCAAGTTGTATCCACTTGTACTAGAGCACAGTTAAAAATACTTACCATCTTGAGGAAGACAAGTGCTGGTCTGGAATTCTGTCTGAAGCTGAGGGTTGGAGCAAGTGGGAGGAAATGCAGCACCTTGATCCTTAAATTTTAAATCACCAGGACAGGGAGGTTCACCTGCAGAGAGTTTCACACTTACTATTTGTTTGACGATTTAAAAATAAAGTAGCTCTCGAAATGATGTGATGAATTGCTGCACTTACCACATGAAGTTATGTTTCGCAACCTTGATCGCGAAGGGTTTGAGCCATTACATGGGTGAAGGAATTCTTCATAGAAAGAACACTTTACAGCCGCATGTATGTTAATATACATGTTCAACTTGCAGAGCTGGTCAAAAATATAAAGTTTCCTGCCAAGGCATTCTCTGGCCTCAGATTTAAAGTCTTTACAAGACTGGAAAACATAGCAGAAATGGTTTATTCAGGCAATTGATTGTGTGGTTTTTGATATGTACAAATATAATGCTACTTGACTGATATTTTGCTTGGCCAAAATGCCAAAAACTTATAATCCATAAGTTTTAAAAATTAGTGACTAGAATAATTTGACATTTGAAAAGATCTTCCTGAAGGCAGGTGTTTTTTGTGTACGCTTACCTTATCGTCTACTGGTTGGGAATCTTCAGTCATACATAACTCATTACGGATGACATTGCTATCAAGAAGCTGTGCTCTAGTTTCTGAGGGAATATTAGAGTAATATGACAAGTTCTTAAACTTTAAAGAATTCTTCAGAAACATAATTATTCACATTATTTACAAACCAAAATGGATTTTTATACCAAGTTTGTATGAAAATATTGACTCTAAACACCAACCTGAGCTATATAGTCCCCCACAAATACCAGTCATCCCATCCACTAAGGGCCGGTCCAGTTGCACCTATATCAAGAGCAAAAAAATTCTCCTACTTAATCTATGAACGATATTGTTAGTTAATTATTCAATTGTACTATTAATTTTTAACGATTTTTCCTACCAAAATATCAGTTTGAAAATTATTTTACTATTGAAAATTATTAATAAATTAATAAAAAATATAGTTTTTTATTATTATTTTTTTAACTTTGTGACATTATTATTATTAATTCCAATCTTCTATTATGTACAAAAACCATCTAATCAAGGTTGTATAAATAATTTTTTTTTTCTGTACTAACCCAAAGTGAAGTGACACCCTCAGGTAAACTGTACCATGTGACAGAAAGAGGAAGAACTTTGCTTGTAAGCCTGGTATAAATGCCAAATTTATACACACTCTGATAGGTGTTGTCATTAGGCAGAGAGATGCTGCAAAAGAAAATAACCAAGAAGTCAGGTTTGCAAAAACCACTCGGTTCTGAACACACAATGTCTGGATAAACAGTCTACTAAAGCACAGTGACCAGCATATGCTGGCCAGTCTGACAATGTTAAGAAGGTGGAGATAATTATACATGTGTAATTTTTATGAAGTAATAGAATCATTAACTTTTGGCTCTAGTGAGTGATTGTAATCATTAAACAAAGTTGTCAAGTTCAATGGTAAAAAAAATCACCAGCTGGAAATCCCAAAAATATAATAAAGAAAATATTAACATACAATTTTATTACGGATCTAAAGATTTATCCTTGTGTTTATTTCAGATGTCATGTGAGATACCTGTTTCCTTCCACAGTGAGTGTACCATCCTGAATGGTTGTAACAATTTTGTTCACCAAAATCTCAACTCTCTTTATTAAGCCAGTTGGATCACGCTGCACTGAGATATAACAGTCGACTCCCGCATGAGAGAAGTGTGTCAGTATTAGTGGACATGTAGATTTCACATGGAACATGGTGTTGTTGAAAGTCTGTATGACCCCACTGCCAAAGGTCTTGCACACATCTAAAAAGAGAGAGAGAAATAGAGAGAAGCTGGAATGGTATGATATTATCTATATTTTAAGTAAATAATACTTATTTATTACTTTAAAAAATAATAATAATAATAATAATGAATGTTTTGACAGATAAAATAATGTTATTTTTTTATAAATACATCATAATGTTTAATAACAATTAAAGGTACAAGAAAATTATTTAAATAGGATCAAATCTAAAACTAAGTAATTAGTAATATTTGAATAACATAAAAGAAATAAAATAATAAAGTGCTAAGGAATGAAAAATGATTACTTATTTCAAGGCTCGCTACTTACTTGGGCTTTGGGTTGAGACAGAGCCAAAATGTCCTGGAAAAAAATAAGAGTTAAATATTTTAAGTGTTATGTTGCATACAATACATCATGACACAAAATGTGTGCCCTCCAGTAGATATAAAATCACAATGTAAAAACTGATAAAAAAGTACTTACCTAAAATAAAAAGTAAAATCCCTAGAACTATCCTGAGCCGAGCCATGTTCTGACCCTGTAGCCAATAAAATTGCATACAGAGTGTAAAGGACTTCTTCCTGCTGTCCTTTTTTATAACCAGACCCACTCCCCTACTTTGAATAGCATGAGGAAATAATTTTAAGATTAAGTATTCAACCACCTCCCCTTGCAATTCAAAGAAGATCTTAGACGGAGTCCAATAACCTTGTTTACCTTTTATCAGAAACCTCCCAATAAACTGCACTATAATTTTACTGCTTTGTGTTAAGTCAGTAAGCAGCAAGGCACCATCCCACTGCTTTGTTCCTGCATTTTTGTCTGATGTAACAGTGCAACAGAAGGTTTTAAAACAGAGTTGGGTTTCTTTCAGGAACTCAGGTGTTGGTCAACTGACTATAAGTTTGATGGGAAATGTGTGTCTACAGAGCACAAAGACATTAATAGAAACAACTATAAAGGTAGTTATGCTTCAGTAGATATTGCGAACATTTCTTACATATGCAAAACAGGTCCATTCTACTTAAAGATCAGGAAACAGGAACTAGCACAGTTTCAAGTGATTCAAACAAGAGCCAACCTTAGGCATCTTTAATTAAGTGTTTATGTAGATGATAAAAATTTAAAATAAGGGAATGCCCCCACTCTTGGATGACTGGATAGCCCAGAACGAGTGGATAGCCAAATGTGTTCTGTACAGTAGTTAGGGCTATTCACACTTATGAGACCAAGATAAACTGACAAATAATTATGTGCATAATTACAGTCACACACCAGGAAAAATGTATGTGTAAGTGAGTGATTCACTCTTTCACACACATGGACACACGCACTGAGAGAGAGAGAGAGAGAGAGAGAGAGAAAGAGAGAGCAATAACTAAGGGACAGTGTATAAAGTGGAAAGGAAAAGGGCAGGAGTAGCTCAGTGGTTAATACTGTAATTTATTGCACTAGTGATCAGAAGGTCTCAGGTTCAAACGCCAGCACTACTGAGTTGCCCCTGTACCCTCACCTGCTCAGATGTATAATGAGATAAAAATATAAGCTGCTCTGGATAAAGGCATCTGGTAAAGACCAGGAACAAGAATTACAGTCAAAACTAACATTCTCAAGTCTAGTCCAAGAACAGGAGTCAAGATCAAGTATTAACAGGGTGCAAGCCAGGGCAAGATCAAATCCAAGTGAAATCAAGACGGATTCAAGAACATGCCCGATTATACTGTGTACTGTAATGTGTAGATATAATTAAGCTAGACAACATTAAACAACTATCACAAATACTAACACAATTTGATGAAAAATTGGAAATATAAATGTAAATACTTAATTTAGCAGTTTTAACTCCATTGAAGAAAGACAAAATAATGGTTTTGATTTCACAAAACAACAGGGTGGACAGCAATTTCAGGGACATGTACAAAATGTTTATGTTTATTATTATTATTATTATTATTATAAAATGGAATATAAAACAATCTAAATTACTTGTTTAATTAAAGAATTTGATGAAAACAATAAGAACATATCAAAAGTATTTTAATCTTGTGTCATTTAACCACTTACTGCCACTTATATTATAAAATTATGTGAAGTGCGGGAAACACATTTTAAGAGACCTAAATTGTAATTAATTGTACTGAGACTCGTATGTGCCTAAATAGTTGGTCATTTAAAACAAAACCTCAGATTGTTTTTTTGACATACTGTATGTTTATAATAATTCTAGGTTTTTCTGATGAGGACACCAAATGCACCTTGTGATATTAACCCACTTATTACATGTTCATTGCAAATATGAGCAAAATTTAAAGTTACTGTAGATATGACATTTTATTATATAGACTTAACTAGTGGATGTCGTAGACAGCACATTTTTCTGTATTGGTGGAGTTATTGTGCCACGTGGCCTTCTACGGTAATTCTTTCCAAAGGAAGAATTGAGCAATTCAGTTTGTCTGTGCGGAAAATAGTTTAATTGGTGTGGTTTGCTATTCAAAGTTCCTGTTAAACAAGACTCCATTGAATTCACAGGGTTGCTAATATCGAATGTACGTACTTTTCTTTTTGTTGTCATTTAAACAACAGTCCATGAGATTCCAGTAACACTGATGCTTAAGAGGTACTAACCTTAATTTGTTTTCTGTCTTTATTAAACAGGTTTATTTGGTCCTCTTTCAATATCACATGTACAGTACTCTTATACTATTTTGGTGTGCATTCGTATACTATTGACCAAAAGTACTCAAATGTCTGTGAATAAAACTTATTCTGCAATAAAACTTTACTGCAGTAAAAAGATCAAATCCATATGTAGCCACATCACACACAAACAATAAATTATACAGAACATATTTGGCTATGCAATCATCTTTACAGGGTGGTAGCAGTTCCTCAATTCAAATTTGTATTACCTATTACATAAACTGTTCATTAATGATGCATGAGGTTTCTGAATCACCTGGAACTTATTAAATCTCTACGTAACTACATCACATATACACAAACAACCACAATACACTTTACTATGCCTTGTTGCCAGATAGTGCTCTCTAAAATATACTGTAATACTGTACAAAGGTACAGTAGGCCTTACCTTTTAGATGTTGTATCACAATTTCAAAACATAAACTAATAAACAAAATATTTATTCATATGTTTTTATTTAACTGGGGGACCCTTTGACTTGGAGCCCTGTGCCACAGCTCAAAATGTGTGTAAATGTGTGTATGCCTGTGTAGAAATCTGGACGGAATTACTTCTTGTATGTCAAAAGAAAGAAAAATGTGACAGAAAATATAGCACATCTTTAGAGGTCTTGTGAAATCCATGCCTCGATGGCTCAGAGCTGTTTTGGTGAACCTACATACTATTAGGCAGGGGTTTTTAATGCTGTGGTTGATTGGCATATGTAATAACATGTGGGCATGTAAAATTGTAGTTAAAAAGTTGTCATCATCAAGGTGTCCTGAAGCTAAATGATCTACAATTTATTTTTTAAAGTATGTATAGTAATATATATATATATATATATATATACAAATATTTAATTTTATAAGTGTTAGTTACATGGAAATTAAATAATGGGCATAAAGAGTTACACCAATATCACCAACCAATAGCAGAACTGTATTTCACTTGCTACCTAACACACCAGTGCTTGTGTTTGATTTGAATTTAAAGGAAATAGGGTATTCCTATTTATTTAACATTTACTGTATTTGTTTGTGACAACTGCACCCTTGTAGGACATTATACTCCACTTTACTTTAAATATTGGCTTTAAAGAATCTCAGGCGATCTGAAAAACAAAAAAATATTATTAATAATAATAATAATAATAATAATAATTATTATAATAATAATATTTTTTTTTTAACTGGACAGACACACCTAAGAAAAATGTTATTGATTAAAATCATAATAACCCTAACACCTGCTTAGTGTTTATTGATGACATTTTTATTTTAAAAATATATATTAATAATAAGGGGTTAATTTGGGTATTGTTATTTACTTAATTATACTCAAATTACTCTGAATAAATTGTTTTTTTATAAACCAATTATATATATATATATACAGAAATTCAGTATATACAGTAGCCTATATATTACTGTATATATATATACAGAAATTCTGCTTAGCCGGTCAGTGTTTGCAGGCAAGGTCTGTCACAGGCGCACCACAGTCATTCCTAAACTTTTATATCAGTCTGTGATCATGCCACAGGCATTCCTCAGGCAGCATTGTCTTTGGCAAAAACAGGTACATCGGGCCAAACTCATAGCTACTGAAGCCCCAGATCAGACTGCAGAGCGTCTACAGCGACGGCACTTGTGACGAGCAAATGAAACCGCACATCAGCTTTCAGCAACAATATGACATGGCAGAAGTAAGGGCTGCCAAAACATTGTAGCTGCACGAGGAGTTGTAGCGAGTTGACCTAACGCTCCTCTCGCAAGTAATGATAGCAAGCAGGCAAGTAATAGTAGCAAGCAGGTTTTCATTCCTTATGACCTTAATTATAACATAAATTGATATTTGTTATTGAAATGTATAAACAATTCAGGGAATTATGGAGTTATATAGATAATAATGCACAATAATCTGTTAGTTAATACAGGCCATTAATCGTAATAGTCAGATATTATTCACTTGTTGATCATTTTTGGATGTTTTCATGGGTCTCCAGTGCAAAATATATTAGACTATCTGTGTAGAAACCTGTGCTTAAACACACTATTTAGGTTTTCCTTCCTTTATTACCTTGGAAGTGGAGAAACTGTTTTAAAGAAGCAATTTGCGAAGACCCTGATCCATATCTATGCTCAGCTTTGCCCAAGAGGATACTACACAGATGCTTCACCCTGCACAATTTTGATTTCCAAGAAACATGTTGCAGCTAAGAGCAAACCACAGTCAGTCCTCTGTTGTTGCTTGTACAAAATAACATATACGTTTCTTGTAATGGTGGAGATATTCAGAAATATTTCCCATATATATATATATATGGGGTTGCTAACCATTTCACACTGGTGTGAATTTGCTTAAAGACTGAAACTAAAAAAGCGGATCAAATCCAACTTCAGATCCTGGAGCTGTCAGGGTTGCTATTTTATTTTAGTTATTTACTGCTCGTTCATCAAATTCGCCAGTCAAATCTAGCAACACGAACTTGAAATGTCCACAATTGCACAAAAACTGCTGTTTTGCTGAAGCAGGATAAATCTTTGGGATCATGATAATGTGGCACTGTACATATAAACTAAAACACACTTTAAACAAGATGAGATAGTGTTCTGAGATCACTTCAGACTGTGGAAATGTAACTATATTTTCTGTATTTAATCAGAAGGATAGTATTAAATCTAGTGTGTGATCTGCCTTATGAGTTGGTCCTGCTCTGCACCGATTCAATACTGAGTACAGAATGGACATGAATGCTGTCCTAAGAGGGTCTTCTGGATTTTTTTAACATTAAATTGATGAATATTAAAGATGAATATTAAAGTCTCCAGCAATTAATGCTTTGTCTACAGAAATGATCAGGCTTAAGAGGAAATCTGCAAATGCAGAAAGAAAATCAGAGTACAGTCGAGGGTGTCTGTAAAACAAATTTGCAGAATCGACTGAGCTGACTTATTTTTTGTGACGACAGTATGTTTGTTATGTTTGTATATAGAACCTCCTCTACCAGTTAGCCATGGCTGATGTATGTAGCTGTATCCAGGGGGAAGAGCTTCGTTTAAAGTTACATACAGTACTCATTCGAATTAATCCAAATTTTTGTTACAGTATATCAAACTCCTGATCAGTGATGGACTCATTAACAATAAGTGCTTTAGAGGTAAAAATATATATATATATATATTGAACAATCCTAGCTTCAGATCGCACTGGAAGTGCATTCAATGTGGTTTAATTCTAATTTTATATTGATTAGATTACTAAAGCATACATTCTGAGACTGTAGCTCAGGGAACAGACACCGTCTGAATGTAGAGAGACCTGAATGATGACTGTGCAAGTAGCAGGTTATCCTGTTTGTCTGCTCCCTGGCCTGGGTCCTGGATAGTCACCGATTAACTAGACCTGCTGAGCTATGCTGCAAGAAATGAGAGCAGCACCTTCCTGAGTGGGAGGGACACCGTCCCGCCCTAAGACATCAGCTTTGCCCTCAAAGGCACCACAATAACTTACCTGGAGTGGAACAGTTTTCACCTCTCGCGCTGGGCTCCTCGTGCTGCGGATACCAAGGAGCATTGCACTGGACAACATGTTGCCTTGGAATTCCCCATTGTTTGTTGTCATTCTGCCATGTGTGTTTGTCCTACTCCACCGCCGCCTCTTGTATTTAAACCCTTGTTGTTCATTGTATTCCTGTTATGTGCTGTGTACTCATAAAACCCTAAAAGCTGCTAATTTACTTGTCTCCACTCCAAAATTCCATAATAGCATGATTTAAGTGGTATTTTATATGGAATATTTACGGACACATTGAGGAGATTCTGAGACCTATGTTAAATTGTTTAAAAGGACTATAATATGTGACCTTTAATAATCTAACCTTCTATAGCTAAGAGGGATAAATGACAGTGAGCTCAAATTTATGAATTTATTATATTTAATATATCCTGGCCTTTATGGCAGCACTTCTGAGACAAGTCCAAGTCAATAAAGAGAAAGTCTCAACACTGGAGTCTAAGACTAGACTTGAGTACTCCAGCTCCACTGGAAATATTCAGGATTTTCTGCAAATTGAAAGTTACCACAAATGAGTGATGAGGTAGAGTATTTCATTTCTTCTCTTTTTTGATGAAAAAGACCTAATTAGAAAGGGAACAAATGTCACACACAAAAACAGAGTGTACCTTCTTCTACCATGCACTGGTGATAATATTTGACTAAATCTCTCAAGACACAAACACCTGTTATTCAACAAGAGGGGTGTGGCTTGTAACAGGAGACAAAGTGGCAGGTGAGGAAGCTGCAAATCCAGAAAGGGTGACACTGGAGTTTAATGCCAGGGCAGCTGTCCTGGCATTAGGGCAGTTCTCTTCTTTGATCTACACAATAATATGCACTACATTTTAAAGATAATCGAATAATAATATACACATATACATTACCGTTCAAAAGTTTGGGGTCACTTTCTAGCTTCATGATCGTTGCTGATTTTTATTTCTTTCTACATTGTAAAGGAATGCTGAAGGCGTCCAAAAAAGGCATTAATCTCCTTTGAACAGTT
>JAOVVA010000016.1:5592627-5619846 GCA_028565275.1 Leiocassis micropogon
CTCAAATTATGTACATTAGTGTATATATATATATATATATATATATATATATATATATATATATATATAAGTATATAAGATCTACCACACTCAAGCTAAAATTCCTATATATTATAGGTGTTACCCCAGTTAAAAGGAAAAGTGCAATTCACCATTTTTATTTATTTATTACTTTTTTGTTTGTTTTTTGGTAACTGGAGGCAGCACAAGGGCCAGACCCTGGACACTTTTCACAAGCTTTCTTAAAAATTTATTAATCAACCAATTAACATCAAACAATTAATTAATCAACTAATTCCTACAATAAATGCTAAAATGAGCATTTATTGTAGGAATTGATTCTTCAGCTCTTTGCAGCACAAATAAAAACCTCTTTGGAGAATCAGATATGGGTCTTCTCTGTGTCTCTGTCTCCCTTTCTCGTCTCTCTCTTGCAGCCAGGACCATCCATAAAATCACCTCAACCCCCTCCCACCAACTACAACTAACATTTTGTGATAAATACAACAGTAATGTTATTATGCTGACATTTAACACGTAAATATATCTAACAAGCTCTTTAAATGTTGCCTCAGCAAGATTATTATTATTATTATTATTTTCAAAATTGAAAGATGCTTCAGACATTTGTTGTGTACACTATCCATGCGCGCGTGTGCACCGAAAAACACGTCACGAAACACACGCCGGTGATGACGAAAGCAGACGACGCCTCACTTTGCCAGAACACCCCCACTGCCCTTCTCCACCCCCCACCTCGCATCTCATCTCTTAACCATCCGCACGCGCGACTTTGGACCACCAGGATGTTTACGATGAGAATGATGCTGATGCGGTCGATCTGAGAGAGAGAGAGAGAGAGAGATCTGAGCTTATAAACAAACAAAAAAACAGGCAGCTCTTTACAAAAAGAAAAAAAGAAAGCAACAAATAAATTTTAAAAAGACCCAACAGGTACGGGACATACACTTTTATCACAGCTAAACGACCCGTTGATCCGATTTGCAACTCTTTTAACATTAGTTTTCCCCACTTATGTCCCGCAAATCCTCCGAGCATGACTACACCCTCCGCAGCATGACCAACCTGATGGGCGAGAGGAGGAAGAAAGCGGGAGGCGGCGGCGATGACGGCGGAGAGAGGACTCTCATCACTGCTCCGTCCAGCACGAGCCTCACGAGCCTGGCCGCCTCCGCCTCCTCGCGCGCCTCCTCCGACGCCGCGTGCGCTTCCTCCACCGGGGACCTGGAGCGCGCCGCCCGGAAGAACTTCCAGTGCGATGGCGCGCCGGCCTTCGTGCGTGTGCTGGCGGTGCTCTCCGCACTCGGCGGCTTCCTGTCCGGATACGACGCCGGCGTGGTGTCCGGGGCCATGCTGCTCCTCAAGCGGGAGCACAACATCACGCTGCCGTGGCACGAGCTGCTCGTCTCGGGCACTGTGGCCGCCGCGGCTCTGTCCGCTCTCGCGGGCGCGTTTCTCAACGACGTGTTCGGCCGGAGAGCGTGCGTGCTGCTCGCCAGCTTCGCCTTCTTCATCGGCGGAATCGTGATGGGCTCTGCACCGAATAAGGAGGTTGTTCTGGTCGGTCGGCTTATTGTCGGAATCGGGATCGGTAAGACGCTGTGTGTTTGTTTACAAGTCTGTGAGGGGGAAACAAGTCGCAGTTAATGGATAAACACCGTGCGCATCAAGTCAGCTCAATGTCTACAAATAGAGAAGAAACAGGATAAATGTTTATATATATATGCATATATGGGTTTTTTTTCACGAGAAACCTATCAAAGTGCACGCTCGAAAACTTTCCTTCAAAACGAGGAAATGTTGCTGTCTCTAACCGCTCACACTGAAGATCATCAGCAATCATAGATTTCACTTGAGCTTCGAAATAACAGTTTACATAGGTAGTATTTGCATTGCATTTTAATCGTTTATAGGATACACGATAACAAATCAGATAAGGGATATGTCCAAAACTATACTAGATGATGTCTAAACAATAAACACACCAGTTTAATTGCTGCTTTGTCAGAAAAGCGCTGCACTGTATAACATTCTGTTCCCCAGAGGACACTGTCCAGTTGTGTACTGTGTAAGAAGGGAATTGCAGGTGGAAATTATGGAGTCTGGTGCTGGGATTTCAAATTTGAAAATGGAACCCCTTTAACTGTAAATTATAATAATAATAATAATAATAATAATAATAATAATACTATGAACTATGAACTATGAGTTCAATAGGCCACTTCAGTGCATAGTTTTTCATCAACATTATTTGCATGCTTACTATAATATTTTGTCTTTTTTGTTATTTTTAGGTATTTGCCTTAAACTCAAGTCATTAAACTTGTCATACCAGCTAATATCTTATTTAATATAACAATAAATGCAATAACTTTGATGATGATGGGTTGTGATTCCACATTGTTATGAGAACAACCAAAAACTCATGCTCCTTTTGACATCGCTTCATAGACCCCTGTGAGTCCCTGTACCCCAATTTCAGAACCACTACCACAAGGGGTATCGCAATTAATCATCCTTTTTTAACATAAATAATGAGCATAATAAGCTAGCAAGTCTTCATTCCAAAGCTACATATCTTACCTATCACTTTGACTCTGCAATGGAATAAGAAGTGTGTGGTTATGCTTGCCTTTTTATAGAAGATTATTATGAAAGTATGCTTTTTTAATCAAACGAAGTCTCTTGCATTTCAGGTTTTTATCTGGAGTGATATAAATAAATGGTACAGTAGGTCAATAACAAATCAATCATTTCTAGCAACTGATATAAAATGCTTAAACTGAGTTAAAGAGTTCAGAGGAGAGGTACACGCCCTTATAAAATACAAATATAAATGCACATTATTACTTTTTATTTCATATCATATTGTAAAGAAAATCAGCAAAAAGAGAATTAGCAAAGCAATCCATATAATTTGTATAAATGTTTAGTTGTTTATTTCAAACATAACACTCAAAGCATCTTGAGAATGAATATGCATTTTGGTTCCACCACCATAACTATCCCAAAAGACAGCTTGCTTTTCTAAACGTGAATTTTTTCATAGAAGCATTTCATCCTTGCAAGATATAGACCAAGCAGAAAGTATTGCTGAGCACCTGCATTGGCCAAGGGAAATCGATAAACATGCCGATAATCTGCTGTAACCCATGGTGTTCTAACGTTCTGCCCTCTTGTATTGACTTATCAAAAGTATCAAAGCAACATTTAGAATATAGTTAAAACACGTATTCTATTTCTTAGAATATTTAAGATGATACTGGTTCCTTTTAAATTAAACGGTGCACTGAAAGTCTCAAGTGTACATTTGTGGTTAAGGAATTCTTATCTTTTGCTGAATTATTGCTTAGGGTAATTAGGATTAAGTTAGCCACATGTTGTGACAGGCATTGACAATATGTCCTGGAGTGATTTTTCCATCAGAAACCAACCCTGTTTTAAAAATCCTCTAATCAGACACAATTTATGTGACCAAATGTTAGGAACCATGGCTAGAAGCTTTGTAAATGGTGACCTTTTTCTGGTTTTCAATATGATGAAAAATATTTCGTATGATGGAGAGTTTATTGTGTAGGATTTATTGGGTGTAAAAACATAATAATAGGCCTCAGTATTAGCCAAATACAACCTGAGATGAACATCAGCAAATAAGTTTTTAGACTAATCCATTATTTATTTAGCAAAAAATGAATTCAAACAAAAAAGAAAAGTGCCCAATACTAAATACTGTTTCCACAGGATTTAAGAGCGTAAGTTTCAGCCAGAAGGCAAGTTGCAGCTAATCATCAGCCCTTGATTAATTGATCATTAGCAGATGTTCAGGTGTGTTTTAACACAATGCCAACAGGGAAAGGCATAAATAATGGTCTTAGAAAATCAATCTGGAAAGGGTTATAAATCCAGTTATGAATTATCTTTTTATAGTGAGAAAGATTATTTAAAAGTGGAAGGCATTCAAGACAGCTGCCAACCTTCCCAGCAGTAGACGTCCAAGCACATTCACCCCAAGGTCAGAGAAATACAAAAAAAAAAACAAGAGCGACATCTCAAACTCTACAGGCCTCACTGAGCATGTAAAATGTTAAACAGGACATTTGAAAAAGCCTGAACAAGTACAGTTTGTTTGGAAGGGTTGCCAGGAGAAGGCCTCCTCTACTTAAAAGAGCACAGAGGCACGATAGAGCATCTGAACAAATCACAAGAACAAAGGAACAATGTCCTATGGACGAATGAGACAAGATTTCAGTTGTTTGGCCTTAATGCCCAGCACCATGTTTGGAGAAAAGATCAAACAGCATTTCAGCAGAAACACCTCATACCCACTGTCAAGCATGGCAGGGGAGGGGTGATTAATTAAGCTTGTTTTGCAGTCATAGAACCTTGGTACCTTGCAGTCACTAAGTTGACCATGAACTCCTCCGTAAATACTGTATCAGAGTATTTTAGAGGCAAATTTGCGGCCATGTGTCCAAAAGCTAATGCTTAAGTCATGAACAGGACAATGATCTGAAGCACACCAGCCGATGGCTGAAAAAATAAAGAATCAAGGGGTTCGAATTGCCTATTTAAAGTCCAGACCCTATTTAAAGTCAACCCAACTGAAATGCTGTCGTGGGTCCTTAAGAGAGATGGACATAAGTGATTGTCCAAACACCTCAAGCAAAAGAAGAATGGGCCAAGATTGGTCTGACTGATTGAATCATACAGGAAACAATTATTTTAAGTTATTGCAGCTAAAGCTAGATCTACAAGCTATTGATTCTTGGAGGGTGCTATTGCCCATAATTATTTTTATTTTTTTTGTAATATTATATGAGGTTGTATTTTAGTAATACTGAGACCTGCTATAATCAGCCGATTTTTATTATGTTTTTACACACAAAAAACATAGAATTAAAAGAGGGGTACTAACTTTTGAACATGATTGAATATAGTGTCAGATCTTTTAACACATTCAGTTGAAGCATTAGGAAGTGAAATTTAGTATATTTGCCTTTGAAAATAATACATATTTCTGTGACATAAATTATCATGGCAGTGATAAAGTATTATAAAATGTCCTTTTCCAACTGATTGACCCACTGCACAGTGACACCTAATCATCATCTTGATATCTACATCTAATTAGGCAGTTATTTGTGCATCTTTCGTGATTAATTATTATGCCCACATATTTTGCCAGTCCATCTTAATCAACATATTGGCACTCGTTAACGAATGGTTTAGTATTTCCTTTTCCTAAAAGGTCAAATCTGTCTGTTTGTCAAGCAAATAAATGTCATACCTTCCCATCGACACCGCTGACTTCCAGTTTGAGCAGTTTAGCCCAATTATTTGTGAGTTGCCCTTTGTGCCAGCACACCAGTGAAGCGGTTCATGGTGATCCAAAGCCACTTTAGCCATGAGAATAGATGACCTTTAGCCATTGTCATCGTTCGGCATAAGGCATAACATAAAAAAAAAAGCATGGCAAAGCGCTTGAAGTTTGTTCTCTAGAGATAATTTTACACCCAAGTCCAGTTCTTGAGTACATATAATAATGCCTGCTCCACTAACAAGCTGTGATGTCTGAAAAAATGTTGCCATTAAAAGACCCTTATAACCTCTGAAAGATCTTTGCTCAATAGTAGACATTAGAAAAATGGAAGGTCCCTTAGGTCTTTTGGAGAGATCTTAAGCTCTGTGTCTGCATATGTTTGCAGGGAGAAATCATTAAAAGCAATTTTGACCTCTACTGTTAAGTCAGAACATCTCCTTTGATTTCACAGCAATCCCAGGCTAATCTCTTTCGCCCAATTAGAAACAGGTAATTTTGGCCCGGACTGAATATAAATTTTTAGACTGGGTTCTGATAGAAAACATTTCATTCATAGTCAGTAATCAGAGGCAGTGTCATTGTTTTCCTCTGTACTTACTCCTCATAGTTTGCTCTCATTTTAACAAGTGAGACTGCAGGAGATTTTGAAAAATGTAATCAAGACTTGGCGTTAATGGCATGGTCCATACATATACCCTCACCGTCCACCGTACACCTGTACACATGCGCATCCATGCAGTCATCTAATCAGCCAATCATGTTGCAGCAGCAAAAGGCTAAAAATTAAATTTATAAAAAATTCAATTAATTTTCACAAAAACCATCAGTGTGATTCCTGTGACTTTGATCATGGCATGGTTGGTGATGCCAGGTATTCGTTTGGCTTGAATGTTTCAGAAAATGCTGATCTCCTGGGATTTTTTCCCACACAACACTCTTTTACACAGAATGGTATGATCCGTTATCCATATCAAAACATGATATAGGAGCCACAGCTTTTATGGCTGAGTAGATGTGTCTGCGAGGAGCACATGCTTTTTAAAAGTCTAATGAAACGTCAATAAGAGTCGTGGACGCAGAGTATTGATTAACCTCATGTGAGCAGGGAGCAAGGGGTTCCCATGGCAACAGGTGCGTTGTCGACCAAGCAACGGAAGCGTCAGGAAGCAGTGAGCAGCAGCTATTAATAGACTTTACAGCGAAGAATGATGCTGTGGCCCTTGTCATATGAATCTGCAAACACATGTTGTTTGTTCTCTCGGGTAAATATCATGAAGACTTTTGTACTGCTCTTGGATTACATCTTTATCCCAGGATTTTAAAAGCAAAAGGGTGTGTTCATATCCAAGCTCTTTTATCAAATATCATTTGCACAATATGACACCACTATGCAGTAATTGGCTCAGGAAGAGCATGACTGGCTGGCCTGTCACATCAAAGCTCTCTCAAGGGCAATCTGATTGACAGGAGTGCTGTAACTATGCTTTAATGAAACTGATATATTGCATGCTGATGTGTAGTGATGTGAATAAATATTTGTGGTTTATTCTCATTTAAAACAGATAATTTTTTTCTTTTAACGGGAAAAAATATGTGACATCAATACCAATATCGCACTGCAAAAAATTATTTATTGCACAAATACTATCTCGTTAAAAACAAATGGCTGAACTCCTAATTGCAAATTGAAGGTAACATTAGTGCATGTTTTTGTCTATTCTAGTACTTTTATTGATATCACAAAACCCCCTTGCTTTAGAGCAAACGGGCACACCATCAAGTTCTTGACACAATTTCAGTGTTGCAAAGATTTATGGGCAGGTGCATGGCTGAAATAGATTGAATGTGATTTATAGATTGCAGCAAGAGTTCTGTGCTCTGTCTCATAAATGTTGTCTGCCCAAGTTTCACCTCTTTAACCAAAGGACATGTGCCAGAAGTGGCCACTATAATAAGAAATTTGAGATAAATCACATTTATATTTCACCTAGGCCTTGCACTGTGTAGTAATATTTTTTATGTGGTTGCTCTTAAATATAGATTTTTATAAATTTAAAATATCCTGATATTTGATATACATTTATATATATAAAAATAATAATAATAATATATATAATAAATGTATATCAAATATCAGTATCATAATATAACTATATATATACAGTGTATATATATATATATATATATATATATATATATATATATGGTTATATTATTAGCATTAAAAGGACTGTATGACACATAGTGTGCGATTAAATATAAGTGTGCGATTAATATACTGGGTGATTATAGGTGGGACAATCAGGAAAGGGAAAAAAAACAATTGTGGTGATTATAAGTAACTGGGCTATTATAGAGAGGAAAACTGATTGCTAATTAGGAAATATGTTGCTAATGCTTAGATGTAAGACTAAACAACATCCAGGATCCGATGCATGTGTATTATCACCTGTTGTATTTCATTAAACACTTTAGTATGTGCATATGTTTATGCATAAATGGGTTTAAAGCCACCGTGTCATATTTTTTAGATGCTACGGTTAAACCTACTAACCAAACTATCAATTATTATAGTGATCATATAATTCTAAACAATAATATACTATTATGCAATTTTCATATGTAATTCTAGCAGGGTAGAAAGCATCTAAACAACATATTTATTAGAAATCTCAGTCTGTTTTTTATTGGTATTCTAGAATTCATGACCCTACTGCACATTCATAATTTTCTCTATTAAATTTCCATCTTGTCTCTCATGCAGGGATTGGCTCCATGACTGTTCCTGTATATATTGCTGAGTCTTCACCACCACAAATGAGAGGTCAGCTGGTCACCATCAACACGCTGTTCATCACAGCAGGCCAGTTCGTGGCCAGCCTCATTGATGGAGCATTCAGCTACGTACAACATGGAGGATGGAGGTTTGGGCATCACAAATATGCATGACATTTATATTCACTGGTTCTGTACTGCCCAACAGTGCAATCACTATCTCGTTATCTCTACACTCTAGCTAAGGCAGTTCAATTGGGCGAAATATGTTGACTTTGGTATAGCATGATGAGGACAGCTATTGTGTCCTTTAGGCTGTCTGACTCACTGTTTGTTATTCTTTCTCACATACACACCGTCTGTTTGTTACTGTCTTTCTTGTGTGATTTATTATAGTGATTCAATTGAATCTGCTGTAATATGTGGGAGTGATTCGGAGTTATGAATTGAAAGAGCCTGAGATTTACCTCATCTGCTTGTGCTCTCAGCCTGGCACTTTGCTGGCTTTCTTTATAAAGAAAATGAAGCTGTCATGGTTTGTGGTGAATGGATGAGTCAGGAAATAAGAGATCTCTGTACAGCGTTGGTTTGTGTGATGGGCTGTATTACCACAATCAAGGGTTCTGCAGGAGTGCAGAGGGTGCTACTACATTCTTTTATTTTATTTGCTCCATAAATGCTAAAGTCCATATAGAGAGAAACAGTATTTTACATAAACGATATTCTGACTCTTGTGCATAGGGTACAGAAGTAATCCTATGTGTATATACAATATAGCATCCTAGATTGTATTAAGTGTGTTAAGCCACTCCTTAAGTGGCTGTATGTGAAAGTTTTTAGCTAAATTAAGAAATGAATGTAAATGCAATACCCTGTAAATGCAAATAAATGGTAATTCACTGCCTAGCCAAAAAATTTCATTATTTGGATTTAATTAACAAAACACTTAAGAGCCTTTGATTGAATAATAACTACAGTGAATAATGTGTTTCAGCTGGCAACAATTCTTTTAACCTTAACTGATGCAGTAAGCAGCTTCTCATTTCTTAAATAACCATGCTGGAAAATGTATCCCATGGTAATGGAAAAGATGTTGCCGTGTTCGAAGGGTCGAATTATTGTCCTGCATTAAGCAAATAACTAAGGAAATTGCTGAAATTACTGGAATTGTGCTAAGAATTGTCTAAGACGTCATTAAAAAATGAAAGGATAGTGGTGAACTGTTAACCTTTATGGAACAAATGGGGTTGAAAAAAAGGCACAAATGACTGTGATCTGAGATCACTTAAATGCTTGGTAAAGTTGCAATGTAAGAAAGCAAAGCTCTGTTGGCCAAAATCTTGTCTTTATAATAGAAGAGTCAAACGACTCTGTAAAGTCTTTTCTAAGTCTGTCAATGGAATTATGGATAGAAATTTGTGTTGGTCAGCTGCAGTGTGAAAATGATTCCTGAATGCTCCCAAAACCTCTCTTTCACATTTCAAGCTCAATTAATTTTAGCATTGTCATCCTGGAAAATTGAGGAAAAGATTCATTGATGTGATAACCTAGTCATTTGGGACATTCAGGTAGTCAGCTGTCTTTATTTTGTCGTCAAATAACATTGCTGAGTATAGAGCTGACCAACTAAAGCGACCCCAGATCATAACACTGTCTCCAGGGGCTTGTCCGGTGGGTACTATGCATCAAGGGTGCATTGACTCAAGAGCTTCCCTTCTTATCCTGACACACCCATCCCTCTGCACTCATCAGACCACATGACCTTTTTCATTGCTCCAAAGTCCAATACAAAGTGAAGCCTTTTTCCCACCTGTAATAGTAAAATTAATATACAGTATGCAACTCTGGACATTTCAGATGGTATATTATTATTATTATTATTATTATTATTATTATTATTATTAATTTATGGCTGTCCCTGGCTCCTGGTACAGATACATGCTGGGTCTGTCAACCTTGCCTGCTCTGGTGCAGTTCTTGGGGTTCCTCTTTTTACCTGAGAGCCCTCGCTGGCTCATCCAGAAGGGTCTTACCCAGAAGGCTCGGCGTGTACTCAGTCAGATTCGAGGCAACCAGAACATTGATGAAGAGTATGACAGCATCAAGAGCAGCATTGAGGAGGAAGAGAAAGACAGTGCTGGAGGTGAGTAATATGCCTAACACATACAACAAACAAGCACACCGTTTTATTTTATTTTCAACTAAAGTGAAAAGTGAAGTGTCGTCTTTATACTTACCAGCTAACATCAGGAAGCGCTGAATGGCTCTTTAACCATTGTACAGAAATTGCACTGGTACGTGTTCTGAATGGCCTGAGGCTTAGAATGCACATAAAATATCCATTTCACTCCCAACTGATTTTATTGTAGTACTTTTCAGTGGTCACAAGATCATTATCCTTTGTCTTAAAAATTGGTTAGGCTTATCAGGGACAGTGTTCCAATGTCTTAAGTCATATTTGGAAGATAATTACTGTTGTTCCTGTTGTTGTTGATCAATCCTGTGGCTAAAATATTTAAAATACTGTCAGTGAGTCCAAACATTAAGCAATACAATAATCATCATCAGCTGCGCTCAGAAAAACCACTCATGTCTGACGGATTGATCCTATTTCCTGAGAAGTGTTCTGAGCTTTGAGTAAAGCCAGTACAAGGTCACACAGAGGGTCAAGATGAGCTTTGGAAATTAGATGTGCTCTGAGTCATTAGGCCTGACACAGAGCTCCTTTTCTGCAGTGTTCCTCTGGAGGACCTTTGCTGCAGTACTTCCACTCTGTGTCCCCACTGCTAATGTAAGACAGTTTAAGCATTCTCAGCTACAAGATTGTCCTTGCAGTGTTGCTGGACAGTTTGATGCCAGTATTGTTTAAATATATTTTAATAGTCTTAATGCTAGCTGGCAGACATATCTACGATCATCTTGTATCAGTGTTAAGCTCCATCAACCCATGGGACATTGAGCAGTCTGATACAGTATGTAATTTACTGGTTTTAAAGAACACAATGTGTAATCAACCAGATATTGTGCCTTGCATGTTTTTACCCCTTGAACATTTCCAGATTTATTATTATTATTATTATTATTATTATTATTAAGCTTCATGTGTATGTTTGGGGTTCTGTTGAAAGGAGAACCACAACACCAATGACAATTCTCTTCATAAGAAGAACAGTTTTTCATTTGGGATTATATTCTTGTCTCTATCCATTTTCCCCCTTTACCCTGACCAGTTTCCCCAGTACCTGCTGATGACTAGCAGACCCACATAAGGGTACTACCGCTATGCTTCATGTTCAGGATGGTGTTCTCATGTTGGATTTCATTCAACAAGAACAAGTTTTCTTTTGTTTTTTGTTTTTTAATTACCCCTGCAGTTTTTAAAGTGGTGTAGTCTTCTTATATTCATATCACTTCTGATGGCAACTGGTTTTCTCAGAACTGATTTAGTTTTTTTCCCAGCAGTAAAAGTGACTATCCAGTACTTTTGTAGTTTTTCTGTAAATAATTTATAGAATGTATGAATCTCCATTCCAATACACTCCAATACATTCAAATAAATGTACATGGCAAAAAATCTATTTGAGTACTAAAATAGGCTATTTGATTCACAGTATTTAAACCTTAACAACATGCCACCTATTTGAGTAGCGAAGCACCAATTTTATTCCTGTACAATAGGCAAGAAAAATCTGCAAATTGCTTTTCAGTTTGGTCCAAAACCATTATTCTTAGCTCACAACAGTCATGACAGCTGTCAGATTGAGCCGTTTGTGTGCGACTTTGTTTTTAAAAGTAGCTCCCTGAAAATGGAAGATTGTTCGCGTAGTGAGAGCTAAAGGTCTTTCACTCAGACCATGTAATTGAGGGGACTGCTATAAGCCAGAGGCTTTAGGGCCATCACACGCACACACACACACACACACACATATACACACAAGCAGAGTGTTGCAGCCCTCACCTTTCAGACGTGTAATGTCACTGGTCATTGCCTTTAAACAAGAGTGGAGAAGAAAAGACCACTCCACTAAACATTGCCTAGACATATCAATCCTCTTCTATCACCCCTTTTCTATCTTTCTCAGGTTTGTTTGTTTTTTTTTACACCAAATCAGATTGTGCTTGACTTGACTTTATTTTATTTTATATTTGACAATTTTATACTGATGTAAAAAAAAATAAAAAAAATGGATAAGCTTCATTATAATAACAACAGTTTAGGGCTCTTGGTTACTTGTTAGAAGGTTAGGGAGCTCAAACCCCAGCACAGCCAACCTGCCACTATTTATAGATAATAATATAGATGGTATATTAAAAGAAAATAATTTGTCTGTATTACAGTGTATTACAATATAGGGATGGCAAATGAAGGCTTACTATCTGTCTTTTCTAAATATGTTTACGCAGGTACATTTGCTATAGTGGGGTTCTCACACAGGGAAGCATGGTGGCACAGCAGGAAGAATTGCTGCCTCACAGTTCCTAGGCCTGATTCGATCCGAAATTAATGTTACTGTTACTGTCACCTGTGTGTGTGTGTGTGTGTGTGTGTGTGTGTGTGTGTGTGTGTGTGTGTGTGTGCACATGCATGTGTGTATGTGTGTCTCCTTAAAAAAAAACAAAAAAAAAACACCCCAAAATGCACGAATCCAATATGTTAGTATCTAGGTGCAATAAATGTAGCATAGACATTTCTGTTAAGAAACAGTCATACATTGTATTGCATCAGGAATAACATTCATAAATTCACATGGGTACGCTGGAGCAAAAGATACTTTACATTCAAATATATCAAGCAGCAAACTGCTTAAAGTCTGAACAGATCAGACCAGAGTTTGGTATCATTGATAAGAGACAACACTCCGGGGTAGAAGCCGTTGGTGTTCCTGATTTTAATTGCTCTGAATTGTTTCCTAGAAGGAAGGACTCAAAGAATGTTTTCTCTTGGGTGAAGAGGGTCAGCATAGATTTTGCGTTCTCAATCCCTGGTGAGTGTATACTGTAGGTATTTGAAGGTGGGCAGGTTACAGCTAATAGTTACAACCAGCATGCAAGCAATCCAGGTCAAACTGTTAAAGAAATAAGGACAGAGATAGATTTGGGAGTAGAGGGAAATAATAGCTGTTAGTGCTTTTCTTAGCCTGTTTGATCTCAATGTTTATTACATAATAAAGATGAAACATTTGTAATTGTTTATTTGCTCAGTGCTTTTAAATTTCCTCAAATTACGTTTGTATAAAAAAGTGAGCAACCTCCTATTACAGCACCATCCTTTATGCCTACTTCTGGTTGATATAATTTAAAAGTGATTTTGCAGGGTCATAAACCCCATTCATTTGAGCAGTGATTCATTTCATGGGCATTTTGATGTATTTGTGGTTTAATGATGCTGTCTATTTTTATATAATAATAAACACAGTATCTAATTCAGGCCGCTATATTTACGTGCCTGCTAAGAGTCATGCGGCTTCTTTGAAGCTTGCACAATGAAGCATGAACATTAAGGAAAGAAGACATATTAATGGATTTGCTTCAGTTTTTATGAATTTCACTTTTTCAATTTTATTAAATCCCTTCAAAGTTCATGGTCTGAACTGACTGTGCCATTAGATTCTGTATAAAGGAATAATTTATTTTTAGAGTGTGTGTGTGTGTGTGTGTGTGTGTGTTTCTCCTGCAATTATAAATACAAATTTCACCTATTTGCAGTCTAGATTGCCACGTAATAATTGTCCTTAAGGTGTTACACAATTTTAACACCCTAAACACTTCAGTGTTCTTGTTCAACACTCTTAATTTGTCTCTCATAAGAATTACAAGTTGTACTCAGAACACACTGTAATTAAATAGTTTGATGCAAGAGGCATTGTAGTCTAATTCATTTCAGTTAAGCCAATTTTTAAAAATGGGTTTCTGTGGATCTCGCTCTGAGCCAAACATCAGTTTATGGCCCCAACCAGAGATACGTAAAAAACAAATAGACAGTTTCCAGCTAGTCTTTAAATACGTTTTCATTTTTTGTGTGTGTTTTTTTGACATCTATAAGTATTTATTGTCTACAATTCTTCAGTTGTCTTGTTTAGCTGATTATATGAAAGGAGTTTAGTCAAACATAATAAAGCCTGTTCACTTCCCTTATATGAACTCTCATTAGTGGAGAATTAAAAAGTGATGCAGAAGATCATTCACCATGCAGATGAAAGCTTAATGCAGGAAAATAGGAGTCTTTTCAGGCAGAGCGATTTAGGTGGAGCCAATTGACATCCATTCTATGCCTGCCATTAAACTTTGATGGACACATCTGGCTCATATTTCAGAAATGTTACCAACCAATGATTTGTGGACATTAGGCTTGGAATTCTCAGATTCAGCTCTCTATCCTAGAGAAGGATACCAGATCCACTGCTCCATTTGAAATCTAATCAAAATCCACCCAGAGTCTCTGCTTTGTAGTAATCACATGCAGTGGCAAATGAGAAAAACCCAAATGAGCAATAGTGGGGATTAAAGCTAGAGCAAACTGCTTTCTGCCTGGGTACATCTAGACAAGACAGCTAATACATGCATATTCATGCACACACATCTCAAATGATGGCAGTGTTATGGCAGATATACTTTTATGTGTGTGTGTGTGTGTGTATATATATACTGTATACGCTGTGTGTGTATGTATGTGTATGTATATATATATATATATATATATATATATATATATATATATACATACACACCAGTCACAGGGGAGGACTCAGCAAGAAAACACATTTGATAACGTATTTGATAAAGTTGAATTGTCTCTGAACTATTGATGTTGTGTTTTGATCTTTCATTACTGCTAGTTAACGTGAGTGTATGTGAGCTTCCATCAACGAGTTGACAGATTCATGACTCACCTCACCTCATTGTTCTCAGCTAACAGGAGCCACAAAGGTAATTAGCTTCAAACACAAGGCCGAATACCAAATATCTCTCTAATTCTTTTTCTCTTTAGCCTTTTTCCAATTTGCTGCCAGCATGATTCACTACAAATACACATTTAAAGCATGGGCTTTGTTGTTTTGTTTTCTTTTATTATTATTAAAATGAAACATATTATTAATAATAAATTGCCTTAATCCTTGGTGGATTTACATTGCTACAATTGCAGGTTAATTTGTGACTAAACTGTTTGATGTGTAGTTATAGAGTTTGGCCAAATCATACAAATTGCCTCTGTTATAACCAAAATAAATTTGACAAATATTTTTTTTTTGTACAAAAAGTTGTACTTTTTATAAATCTCAAAGAACTGTGCACTAAATATTATTAGTCAAGTTTGTAATTTTTATTGCTTCTTGTTTAAAAATTAGCTTTTTCAAAACCAAAAATATGGATTTAGGTTTTTTTGCAAATTGGGGGATGTTGGATGTAGACACTTGTTCATTCATCTCACAACAACAGCAGATCTTTGATTGCATACCATAAGCTTGCCTAAGGCAAGATACAATGAAAATGTTTTTGATTGGCAGGACTGTATACTTTAATGTCATGTATAAAAAAAATACTGTATATTTATTTATTTAAATAAAACATTTGAATGGTGCAAAAGATTTTAAAAAAGGCCGTATGTCTATGAATGATAATCCTGGCCGAGGTAGCTGAGAGCCCACTGTAGTCGTTTCCATTAACATTTAGCAAGTGGACACCTGATTCTTGAAAATCGAAGGATATGTTGTTGCCAACTTGCTGGAATTACATAACACAATTTAAATAACATGGAAAAATGATAGGTCAGACCTCACACTACTATACAAATGATTGTCAATACAGTAATTGTATGATTACTATTTAGGCATACTGTACTACCTAGTGTATAGTATGCTATCTGTGAATGCAGTCATGCATTCTTGACCATGTATTGACTTTCGCCTGGTAACCTTGAGTGGCCAGTAATTGCATTTTTTTCTATATGAAAGAGCCCTAAGCCCCTATATCCATCTGCTTAAAAATAAGCATTTTGTCCAGAACAACCTGCTCTGGCAAAGAAGTCTTATGATACTGCACGGCACCTTGGTGTTTAAAAATCTCATCATATAATCTACTGCAATTGTTTTGCAATTTGGTTGTGTGGTTTCTTTCTGTATATTGTATTTGTCATTCTGCTTCAGCATTAAGATGAAGGATTCAGAAGAAAATCACCATTACCGGCAGGGCCTCTAAACATGGAACAAAATGCAAACATATATTTACAGTATAGTGCTGTGTGCTAGGTTAGGCTTAACAATAATTATTTTAATAATAGTCATTGTCACAAAGCAGAATTATAGAAACCCAGATGTACTGTAGGTTTAGATCCTGAATGAGAAAAGCCAAAGGTGACAGTGGCAATAGACAGTAACCTCTAATTTATATAGCTATATATTATATGCTAATTTTAAATACCAATCTGATCATCTAGTCTAGTCTTTTTTATGTTTTGGTTTATGATCGCTTATTAAATGACATGAACAATAGGAAAATGCAGAGCAAAAGGACTAGGTAACTTTCAATCAAAATTTTCTGTGTTCTAAATTTTATGCATGTCGTTGTTGTTCGATGTTCAAGTCTCTGTCCATTTGTCAGTGCAGCTTGAAGTCTTCTTCCAACACATTGTGTAACACTGGACATATTTGCGTGGAGACATGGTAATCCAGTTTTTATGTTCTATGTTGCACCTGATGCTTTTCTGAGAATTCAAATGCAGAGCCACACCATGTGTCTTTCACCGTTTACAAATGGAGTTTCTTCAAAAAGCAAGACAGAAACAGGAGCAGATGGCTGCATCTTCAGTCTTGATATTCACAGATCAGATTATAATAGGTAGAGACAGCTCTATGTGCATAAGAGAGAGAAGATGACAGAGTGTATATCTATGCCTGTGTCTTCAAAAATGAAATCATTTCATATTCTCATGCTAAATAATGAAAGGGACAAAAGACTAAGCACTCTGCTTTCACCCTGCAGGTTTGTAATAAGGAATGAACATCATAGTAGAGCAGCACAATCCAGGCTGCAGCGCTTCTAGATGAACCTTCCAAAATTTCAGCAAATACAGGAGGAAGCTGGAATATAAAAGCCCTGGCTTGCCCCAGAGCTAGCTGAATGACTGAGATGTGTTTGGGAGGAAACCATGCATATGAGTCTATTATGTCTGTTATAGGACTGTACAGCAATGCAAATAACAAGTGGATAGGTAATAGGTTCATTAAGACTTTATGAGGCCAGTATGTGTTAAAGTAGCAATTTGTATTTTTTAATGTCCTTTGTTGCCTAAAAGGTGGATTTTAACTAACATGAAAACATTAATAAGTCTCCTCTTTATGCCAATGCCCTCACCTCCTCTATTGAAGCTGCTTTTGCTTGTAAGTAGCCTTTGAAAGAAAATGTATTTGTTTGAAACTGGTGGCAGGGTTTATTAAACAGAATGAATAAAGCAGAAGAATGGTATGACAATATTACATGTAACATTTTTCCGATGCATCTTACCAATGCACAGTTATAATTTTGACGTGTATAAAACTTTTTAAAAATTAAGGCAGCATTAAATGAAGATACGTTCTTAAATGAAAATCTATACATGCATATTTCAAAATATAAAGGTTTGTAATATCATTATTATTTCTTTAAACAATATTCAGGAAAAAGATTCAACTTGTAAACATTTCTCGTTTTCATTTAGAATTGAAACAGATTTGCCTCTTCAGAAAAGGATGTGCTCCTAAGGATGCTCCTTAAGCTCATTTTCTTCTTTTGGATGTTTGACGTGTGACTTTGCAGGGGCAAAGAGTGGTATCAAGCAAAAATATGCTTTTTCTTTTGCTTTTGGCTTTGTTGACAGCCTACTATCTCTGCTCCTCAGTGTTTCTGCTTGAATGTAGGACTCCCTTCGTGACTGATGAAAAGGTTATAAAACTAGTTGACATGGTAAAAAGCTCATTATGTAAATGTACATTTTTACATATTTCCTTCCATTTTATAGGCTACACCAGGTAAAATGAGATACAGGGACCCTCATGTGAGATGTTCCAATTTTTTATTTATAGTTTTTGCTATATGCTGTCATTAAGTATATTGCATGACAGCAAGTTAAATATAGGGCATTATTCACAACCGGCATTTTCCAACGGTCAATGAGGAGCTACAGTATGCTACCAGACAAAATACAGAAGAGAGTAAAAAAAAAACTGAACGAAAAAGACATAGCCACATACCTCTCCTGGGTCTATCTGTCTGGTAAGTCCTCTCTTTAGGATCCTAGCAACGAGCAGCCCTTGCTGTCCTTTGCATGGCTGTCCGGCTGCTCTGGCTCTAGCAGATCTGTGGAGACCAGAAAGCACAAAGACAAGCAGTACCAGTGTGAGCCAGACTCAATAATGTATAACTAGCATGAGTGACAGCAGGAGTTTTATCTCCATAAAAAGAATAGTCTAATTAATGGCACAATATATAATTTTATTTCATCCCTATATTCTATCTAATGCTCTGTATAAATAAGGGTGCAGTCAGTTTGATAGACAACCTAAACACAATGTGATGATTGTAACTACAGTATGTTGCCTTTAGGGGATCTGTGTATTTAGAATCCACAAAATCATTGTCTTTGCAGGCCTTAATTACAGGCATTGTCACTAGTGTAATCAATGGAACAGAATGTATTTGACTGTTTTTATATACTGTGTTATATACTGTTTATACAGCATTTCACAGATTTTTCATGTGCTTGTTGTGGATTCCTTAGGAGTTCTTTCACCTGCAGTATGCATGTGTACATGGTGCCCTATGATGGAAATGCATTTCATCCAGAGTGCCCTTGTTTATGTCCAGTGTTCCATCCCCTGCAGGACTTACCAGAATGATTCTTTACTTGCCCATTGTACATAATTGAAAGTGGCTGGAACATAATGAATTCGAAATCTTTTAGCAGGTTTTAAAACCTCCTATGTGTGTAAAAGGTTTCATAGTTAAATAAAACTGGTTTCAGTTAATCGTGCAGTTTAATGGGAAAGGGATATTACATTACTGCGAAGAAGGTAACTTTTCATTAGTAGCACTTTCTAGCAGGTTACAAATCCACAGTGTTTAAAAACTCTACCTTTAACCTAGACCACTTTGGCATTTTTAATATGGTTATCAGCAAAAGCATTGAAAAGAAATACTATGGCAACTAGCAAACTACACAGGGAAGTGACTGAACACCAACTAAGGTAGACTAGGTAGACTGTGACCTCACTCATCGTCTATACCACTTTAACCTGTATACAGAGTCACGGGGGGCCTGGAGCCTATCCCGGGACACTTTGGACATGAGGCCCCAGTCCATCACGCACACACACACACTCACACACTTCGGGCAATTTGGGAATGCCACTTAGCCTAACCTGCATTTCTTTGGACTCTGGGAGGAAACAGGAGTACCCGGAGGAAACCTGTTTGCATTAATGTTAAAATAGTTGCTAGTTCTTAAAGTGGTGATGCACAGGAGGTTATGTGTAAAATATAAAAGGTAAAAAGAAATCATAGCACTTTTCATGACTTGTAATGCCGCATGAGAAACAGTTCAAAAAAGATGCATTTGGTTGGCTTTACATGTGCAAAAGGAAGCGAAGCATGTTCTAGCCTTTTCCCTCCTGATAGAAAGATGTTGTATTAATGAGGAAGTTAACAGGTAGGTGGGAATTAGCACAGACTAAATTAGCCAGAAAATCAAGGGAAAAGGTGGGGGGCAGTCCAATAGTAACCCATGTCTTCTTGTAGGGAGCATGCTCCACTGGTCTGCTCTAATTAGATTAAGATAAGGGACTATGCACATGTTAGCAGCTGTTAGGAAGTGGAGATTGTCCGTCTGAGAGAATGAAGTTAGCGCTTCGTTATAAGACTCTTTTCACTGGTGGCCTGGTTCACAGCACTCCATGAATCTGTGTTTCGGACAGAAATTGAGTTAAGGTCTGTAGCACTTGTCTCAAGGGAACAGGCAGTGATCAGTGACATATGAGCAGCTTCCTCTGACAACATCACACTGGACTGATGAAACATCATAGATAAAAAAAAAAATAAAAAAAAAAGAATCTGCCTTCTTGCTATCCCTGCCTCATTTTATGGATTGGGGATGTAAGGTTGGATGGATGGCTGGATGGATGGTCAATAGATGATAGCAATAAGGGAACAGAACTGAATTATGGAAGGACTGAAAGACTGAATTATTCAAACATGGATGAGCATACAGCATGAATTTGAAAAAGCTATAAATAATGCATCCACATTCCACAACCTACAAATTTCCTCAAAATCAAAAGTCTGTTCATACAGTAGGATTCAACAGAATTTCAGTTAAAAAAAAAAAAAATTTAAACAATAATAACGCAATAGCAAATAAGTTTTGATGCCCAGATTATTTTTCCATAATTTGCTACACTACTACATTCTTAGGTCATGTCAAAGTTCAAATTATTGCCAAGGTTGTTATGGCGTAATGAAGTTTGTAAGATGTTTGCGGAAACATTTGCATTGTTTTTAACTTTGACATGACCTAATGATTAAATAGTGGTGTAAATGTGGCACTATCCCTATATTGATTCCTTTGTCGATTAAGTGCTTCCCATGACCGTCAGACATGGATTTAGTGCAAATTAAGAACTTGTTTGTGTTTTATTATAGCAGTCAACAAAAGGCTGGAGTTTGGGTTTGTGCATTCAACTAGCTGGCAACTGAACGTCAAACTGGTGTCTTTGACCTGTTTATAGCAGCAGATGGCATGTTTACAAGTCATTCCTTGTGTTCAGTTGCTTCACAATTGCAAACCTCAAAATTGAAACCTAGAATTGAATTTAAAGCTTATATCATAATTATCAGTCTGTGTTTTGAAATGTCTAAGTCTAAATATAAGTATTTTTTATTGCGTCTATGTTGAACCTGGGACCTTTGTTTATCAACCATGCGTACGCACAGTTTTGTTGATAATACATTGCATGTGCACATTTCTATGCATTGAATGGGAGTTTTGTTTATGCATGAGGATGTGTGTATATGTCTGCACTCTCCTGACAATGCATATGCAAGAACTCCTGTTCGTGAACAGAGGGAGAAGGTAACTGAGTACATAAATCATGTATCTATACATTGCATGAATGGTTTTATTTATGGATACTTTTGCTTTTATTCCACTGCATCCTGCAACAAATGTTTGTACTTTTTATTCCACTACATTCCTGCATGGTGTTGTGTTACATAATCAGGGTGGTGGATAGTATTTAAGGCATAGTATTTGAACATCTGTACTTTATTTAAGCAAGTTTAAAGGTAAGTACTTTTGTACTTTTGCTCAAGTAGAACTGTAAATGGAAGACTTCTACTGTGAGTAATATTTTACCTAGGGTAACTCTGCTTTTACTCAAGTAACGGATTTTTGTACTTCGCCCACCTCGGTTGGTTGAATAGAGTGCAGCTATATTTCACTCTATCATATCAGCATACAGTAACTGGCAGAGAAATCACTGATTTCAGTACTTACAAGATGTGCCAAATAAATTTTTATTTTGCATGTTATATGTCGTCTGAGAAAAGCAGTTCTGTGAGCAGGCTTCTGTGCTTTTTAAAAGGAAGTTGTTTACCGTATATGCCAATTTAAGGGCATTTTATCATGCAGATGAGCATGACTGTTCATAAACACATCAGTTTTGGAATCTATACATCTACTGTGTAACCAAAGACATATTTTGTACTGTATGTACAAGTAGTAAATACCAATTTTCTTGTGCATACAGGTGGGTCTCGCACACAAATTTATTTCTTGTTTTATGCTCGCTTTGATAAATGAGACCCCTGGTCCTTGCTTCTTGACTCAGTAAATGGTTCCATTTATGAACAAGATTTGCTCCTCTCTCATTCAGCAATTCAGATGAGTTAGTGAGTTTAATTAATCCTATTTGGATCCAGTATAAAAGCCTCAAAGAGTATGAATCCATGTGCACATGTTTTATTCACAAAAGGCAAAGTCAAAAACCCTTGATGAGCCTCAATGCTTTCGGAAAAGTGTTGTGTGAACTGCTGAGTTTTAGAAGACATGGGTTTTATAGCATTTATCCATTGTTTATGCTGCTTATCCTGTGTAGGGTCACGGGGGGGCAGAGCCTACTGTATCCCAGGAAATTAGGGATATGGGTAGGTTGGCCTGCATGGGGTGCCCAACCACAAACACTCACAATCCCAATCGCAAATCTCAATCAGCCTACAATGCCCTTGGACTGTGGGAGTAAACCACCATGCTGCTGAGTTTATGTCGCTGGGTTTACTAACACATGTAAACAGTATGATATCCACAACCAAACACGCCAGTGATAGTGACAGTGCAGGAATGGTGCTTATGCAACATGCCATAATTGATGAAAGCATGAATTCTGTTCTCTCCATTCTATAGCAAAAAAAAAAATCATGAAGAAGTGTATGCAGTAATTGGTCCGTGATCTGAATCTCGAGCAAAATTAGTTAGAAAGCAAGAAGAGAATCTACCTCTTAATGGTTCAAAAGAAACTAAATTAAGATTATAGAGTGGCCTAGTCAGTCAGGCTTTTGACAATTCTCCAAAGAAGAATGGGCCATTCGCAGCAAATTAATCACTGTTATCTACTCTAGTTATTAGAAGCAATTTGTTGCAGTTGTTACTGCTAAAGGTTGCATAACCACAGGTGTTTCATATTCTTATTTAAATTATTTTAATGTTTAAAAAATGTTTCACTTTTTGAAGTCCTCCTTTTCTGGCATTAGATTTTGTATGAGAATCTGAAAAAATTTAGTGTCACAAATATGTTAAAAAAAAAAAAAAATTGGTAAATGGCACGAATAAAAATTTCTACAGCAGTTAGACGGGTAAAGAAAAATTTCGAAGCAGCCTTGTCATAAATGCATGGTAAATGCAGGAGGACAAACATAAGAAAAAATTAAGAAAACATTTGAAAGGAAAATAGATTTAGAGCCGTTATTCATTCTTTCTGTTAATTAAAACTGCCTTGACTCACAAGCCACACAGGAAATCTTCTTTTTTTTTTTTTTTTTTGCACTGCTGGACTTTGAGTTCATTTTATAAGTTAGATGATAAGCAGCACAATATTCAGCTGGAGCCTAATGAGCACCACACAGTTATGGAAGAATAGAGACATGCAAATGTATTTCATAATGCTTCCTTATTCTGTGACACAACAATGTATTTTCCTGGTAATATGGAAAGTAGAGAAGTGCATAAATAGGTAAATACGAGGTGCGTTCCCATCAAACCAGGACTTATGATGAAATTTCTTATGAATTAATGTGTAAAAAAGATTTACATTTCCAGAAGACTTTTGAATGGTGCAAAAGAAGGCTGTGAATGTCAATCCTGGCAAAAGTGGCACAGAACCCCAGTAACTGTTCCCGCTTACTCTTTATGAGTGATCCTGATCCTTGAAAACTGCATTAGATGTGAAAGAGATGCATCTGTCTGTGAGAACTGTACAATCGTTCACCAACAACACACCCATTACAGGAATTCGACTGGAAGTTATTACCACATCCTTCATACATTTCTGACCTCAGTTCAATCCATTTCCACGTATTTGGGCCAATAAAGGAGTTCTTGGAAGGCCACCGTTTCAGACATGAATCAGGCAGTCCGATCATGGCTCTGGCCTACTGAGAAAACTTTCTACCTTGATGGTATCCAAGCACTAGTGAAACCCTGGGATAAGTGCATTAGTGTAGCAGGGGATTATATGGATACATAAAGGTAGTTTTTACCCTCATAACTGTATTCTGTACAATCAAAAGTTACGGTATGACTCGAACATCCCTTTCTATCTTAAAATAATATGATTTTTTATGCAATTGCGCAATTGTTTTTGAGCACTTCTTTGGCTTCTGTCATAGCATAGTGATTATAGAGACAATCTTTTAACCTCATTGTACAGTACATATATGTGTATATGAAGGATATGTTATGAAAAGTTAATTTCCTGTGTTATTTTCCCTGTAGATGGCCCAGTGCTGTGGCGCATGCTGACCTATGCTCCCGCTCGGCGAGCTCTCATAGTGGGCTGCGGACTCCACATGTTCCAGCAGCTCTCTGGAATCAACACAGTAATGTATGCATCATTTCTCTCTACCACACCACCTTTTTCCACTGCACCACAGTACTGCGTATAATGATGCCTTTATAAATAGTTTCCCTTATATAGTCCAAACAAAACCATGTGCAGAAAAGAATAAAATGAAGTTTTGTTGTGGAAGGAGATTTTGCGCATGGAAATCATGCGCACTGGAGCAGCCAGTGAAATACTACAAATTGTGAATAAATAAGGGAATATTTAGCAGGAAAGTAGAGGAACAGGAAAGGAAGAATAGTAAGCAAGACAGCAAGTTGATGGATGGATAGTTGAGTAGTGGTCAAATCAACAGAATGGATAGACAGACTGGAAATAGGATTATAGAGAAGATTGAATAGAAGGATGTGGAACTGGACTAATAAAAAGTTAATAGATGGATAAATACTAGCGATTACCTATCTTCAGCTGTCGAAAAGGTAGGTTGGGTGGAAATTGGGATGATGGGATAATCACTCTTAAAGCGGAGGTTGAATAATATGGTAGTGATGAGACAGGAAGAAGCAGACACATCATCGGACAATCAGGCTTGAAGAGGAGGTTAGATATTGCAGTGGTGATCAGTTTATAAGAAGGAGGTTTGAAAATGTGATGACCTGGCCAGAAAAGAAGATTGCATGATAGGGTGGTCACCAGGGTGGGAGAGTAGGTTGGGTGATGGAATGGTGACCAAGCTGAAATACTAGTTTGATCATGATGATAAGATGAAGGGATAATGATAATGGGATAATAATCAGCATATAGAATGTGCTAAATGAAGGATTATAAAGCTGGTCAGTCATGGAAGTCAATGGAGGATAACGCGCAAGCTGATTAGTCAAGAACTGAGCGTTCAAATAATTGTCAAAAATTCTCAGAATTCACACTTAAATTGCAAAGAAAGCGTGGGATGTGATTCTGTATGTTTGCCATTGTGATAGTTATTCAGGCCTGGTACTTTTTATTGTAAACATGGCCGAAAACTTCGAGTAAATAGCTGTGCTCAAAGCAGCAAAGCACAGTTCACACAATAACTTTCTTTAAAAGTGTATTATGCTATTGTGTTCAATGTTAATTTTAATAACTGAAACCAGCGCACAGTAGTACATGGGTGAAGACTAACACTTATTTAGCATTTGAGGCCAATGTGGCCCATAGTTTCATTTTCATAACCTCTCTTCATTCCTGTCATTGCTTCTGCTCCACCTTGTGTGATGGACTACCCAAGGAAAGCTTGACACAATCTTGGGATGTGTGCGGTTGCTAAGCAACCACTGATGTCGCCAGCAAAAAGAGAAATGAATGTGTGCGTGTGCATGAGTACGTGCATGTTTACTTTGCTTCTGCTCTTATTTTAGAAGGTGAGAGGGATTTGCAGACAGGTCTGAGGAAAAAAAAAAACATGATTTCAGTGTGTGTAGTTAGTCAGTTTAGTGGAACAAACATACACACACATCACTGTTATGTGTTACCCCTGTAACTCTCTCTCGCGCGCGCTCTTTCTCTCTCTCACACACACACACAAATCATAATACCACTAAAAACATAGGAGCATCAATGCACTTACAGTGTTTATCCGAATGTCTTTTCTTGGCCTTGGTCTCTGAATGATGTAACATGTCAAACTCTCACACACAAACAACTCGTCACCTCGTCATCTGTCAGACTCAGCTGTCCAAGAGATCCCTCCATCAGCCTGTGTCATGAAGCACAGCTCTCAGGGGCTTTTGTGGGTGTCAGTTAGAGATGTGTAAGAGATGAGGCTGATCCAGACATAGACAGTTTTTATCCTCTGTCTGGAAGCTATGAGTGTTATCTAAAGACAAAATTGTATTCTAGCACAGGACCGTACGCTTTAATTCTGTATGTTGCTCACTATCTCCTTATCTCCACTAAATCCAATTTTTCTTTCTCTCTCTCTCTCTCTCTCTCTCTCCTTCTCACTCTCTCTCTCTCACATCCTTTTTTATCCCATATTTAACCATGCACACGCATTTAAAGGCCTTGAGCAGAAGAACCAACTCCACTTTTGTTCATTAGACAGTTATTGCACAGAACACTTCACATCATTTTAATCATTACTGATGCAGAGCAGCATACCCATCTCTTGTCTCTCTATCTTATTCTTTTTTAATCTCTCTATCTCTATGTTCCTTCCTGTCTTCTAATCACTTTGTCTGTCTCTACACTTCTTTCCTTATTCATTTTTTTCTCTCACTCTGTTTAATTTTCCCATATTTCTTTCTCTCTCTCTCTCTCTCTCTCTCTCTCTCTCTTTGTCTTTGTCTCTCTCTATTTCCTGTCTCATTGACAATTGGCTGGCATTTGTTCTTGAGCCCTTGTCATTCAGCAGGCCCCAATTAGCCAAAGTTAAAATGTGGACATCTCAAATGACCTATAGCCACAGTAATAGTCTGGCCCTGCTGAGTCCTTAGACAGGCTCAGTTTGCTTCCTTTATCCCTCTGTAGCTCGTTGGTGAACACGTAGTACCAATACAATTAGGCCATGGCAATATTCTTCCTAATCAGACTCTGACAAGCACACTCCTGTCCTGTAATCTCCTGCTAAACCTTAAGCCCTGTGCCATAATTGCTTTTTTTTTTTTTTCTTGTTCTTCTTCTGCTGTCACATAAGCTTATGGCCACCTCAGGCCATCATTAGCATATTTGCTCTACAACCATTCAAACTGATTGTTTTCTGTGGAATTCTGTGACAAGACCATGGCTGTGTCACAAATAATATACTTTGTGAAGGCTGGAATGTAAGTGGTATATCCATGCTGCAGTTCAGGAGGATGCAGAGGATTGCTAATACCTAAATGGCATAGGAAAACCTATTAAACAACTATGGAACACTGGACACTATTTATAATTAGTATACTGTAAACCGTAACGCTCAAAGTAAAAACATATTGAGTACTGTTAACTTAAATAATTACAATTAGTTTAAATTAATAGACCTTGATGAGTATTTAGAACTTT
>JAOVVA010000016.1:5645635-5657065 GCA_028565275.1 Leiocassis micropogon
AAATATTTACACATTAAGTTTACTGAAAGTAAAAACAGTTGAAAGTCAGAGGACGTTTCTTTTTTTGCTGAGTATAAGTTCATGTGACTTTTTGCCTCTGTGCTTACGTGGGGTGCTAGCAGGGGGTGCTAGCAACAGCTTCAAATACAGGTAAAGTGTACCATCTGGTTTTCTTCCTTCTTCTGGACCTCAACTTCCACTGCTTTCCATTCTCCAGGGCATTCTCATATTTTTTAGTAAAATTGCATTTATACTCACATAAACTCATGATGTGTTTTAACACAGATGGTGCCAGCAAAAGATGTATCGATGTGCGTACGCGTGACATTTCAGAGGACAGGTGTGTCCACATTAGAGTCAGATATTTTGAATTTTGAATGTGAATGACATGCAAATGCAAACTGACCAAAAAATCTAATTGTAAAGTGTGGCTTGTAATGTAAACAAAGCCATAGAGTATTTTATCCCCAAATTGACCTGGTCTCCACACAGGCCACTAGAGGTCTCCACTCCAAACAATTTCCTTATAGAGTTCACATTGTGCACAGTAGGACTGTAATACTGGAACAAGTTTTGACATCTCAGTTATCTCAGTGAGTTGTAGAAAGGAGCGATAATGGTTGTGATGGTCAGCTGTCTGCATAAGAAAGTATCTTGTCCGTTGATGCTAGAAAACTTTTTATTCCATTTTAAATATACAGTAGATTTCTTCGTCCCTCTACTTAAACTGATTTAACTGTTGGTTATGTCACTGTGAGCTGTAGATGGGAGAATCTGTACCTGAAAAGTGGTTCACTTTCTGCCAGGCTCAAACGTGATGGAGAACAAGGACTCATTGGCAGCTCTAAAGCCTCCCCAGCCACAGATTTGTTCATTCCTTTTGGTTTAAGCAAATGTGTTATTTTAGTGTTCCCTAAAATACAAATTAGAGCACTTATTTTAACTAGTCAGTCCAAAAATAAATGTAAACATATTATATATATTTATGTTATATATATATAATATATGTAAATATTGTTTTCCTAATCTTAAATCTTCCTTAATATTCTCAGTAATGTGCACTGTTCATTTACCAGCATGTTCTTTCTTCACTGCGATCTGGTTCACAATAAACATTGTAAGCAAATCCATGCTGCCAGCACTGACTTTCTTAGGTGATGCTGGTGGTGGTACCAGGAGATTATGTCTGTTTTGCATTCTTTTCTTTTCAAAAAACTCCTAGAAAACAAAAATAAGCCAAACAAGCATGACATAGTTGATATGTTATGGTCAGCCATAACATTATGACCATCCGCCTATTATTGAATAGGTCCTGTCCTATTTGTTCAGACACTGCACTACTGGAACCAGTGCATCAGTGAGCCTTGGCCACCCATGACCCTGTTGCCAGATCACTGGCTTTCCCTCCTTGGATCACTTTTGGTAGTGATCATTATCACTAGGTATATCAATATGTAGTGAACATCCCACAAGAGCTGCAGTTTTGGAGTTGCTCTGACCCAGTTGTCTAGCCATTATAATTTTGCCCATCTCACAGTAGCTACACTTTTATCTCATTACAATGGTGGCTGAAAGTGGGTGGGATATATTAGGCAGAAAGTGAACCTTTTTCCTGAAGTTCGTGTGTTGGAAGCAGAAAAATAGGGCAAGCATAAGGATTTGAGTGACTTTGACAAGGGGCGATGGCTAGAAGACTGGGTCAGATACAGTACATATGGGGAGCGATGGCTGTCCTGTGTAATCCGATGCAGTAGAAGAGCTAGTGTAGATCAAATTGATGAAAAGATTAATACTGTTGGTTGTGATACAAAAGTGTCAGAACACAAAACGCACCACTGTTATTGTGGCAAAGGAGTGACCTACTCAATATTAGACAGGTGGTCATAATGTTATGGCTGAATGGTGTATAGTAAATAACTATGAAAAGTTTGCACATCCAGATATCTAGTAAAGTATATAATTAATATATATCAATATTAATATCAACTGAACATCCTATGAAGTTTTAATATTTACAAAGGAACCTAAAACTTTACTTATTTATTTATTTGTTAAATCTGCATATTTACATAACTTTTATTTATTACCTTTTGCTTCCTAGTGTCACTACTTTTCATAAAACGGCTTCTGTTGGAAAAGAAAAGTTAATAAGTTTTTATTATTATTATTATTATTATTATTAATCTTTTTTTGTGTAGCTTTTACGTTATATTGTATATGGAGTCGTCGACCTACCGCCAGCCCCCAACCCAGTTCATGTTCAGAAACTGGTCAGTTATCTATCCGGATAAATATATTATACCTTCTTCTTATGGAAATAAAAACTAAGAAATCCGATGTTTTTGTAATGAATAACTATTATCAGCTAAATAATTGTTTTGATAGGTCTCGACAGGAGCTAATTAATATGTTTATTTATAGACTGACGTAAACCAGAAGCGATAGCGCTACATTAATGCTAACCAATTAGCATTTACAACCACGAGCACTGCAATTGCAGTGCGCACGAGCTCAGCCAGTCGTTACACACTGGTTGCTGACGTAACCATAAATAATATAGAAAGGAAATGACGCATGACCCATTTGTTATGAATCTGTAATTCAACATACATTATTTTATGGTTTAAAAAGTATTTAATACTGCAGTGTAATAACAATTAATTCAATTTGGACAAATATTTTCATGTAGTATTTTATTAACATATTGGTTATTAAATGTTAATACCTAATGTTAAATGCTAGAATGCTGAATATACTATATATATATATAGCCTATATACTATAATTTGAGGTTTATCATTTTTTTGCAGATAATTTATTATTTTATTTAATGTGATTCATGAGACCAGGCCTGATGAGTTAGACTTCCTTATTATTCTTTCTCAATATTAGTAAATTCCTTCAGTGTAAAATATCTGCTAGTTGCAAAGCTTAATCGTTAACATTTGTTTTCTGACTGATTACACACACTACTTGGTAACATAGATGACAATTTCCTTATTGTGACACATAATTTCAGTGGTAGGATTTGCCTGGCTGACCACTGCTCATATTCCTAAACAATTTAACATCATATTTGAACAAATGACATAATTGAAATCATGAAGAATCTGTAAGCCATAACTGTGTATATAACATAGTTGAGTCACTTAATATACTTACTGACAATGAGCTATTATAAATAAATATTTCAAAAAATGAAAGAACTCCATGCTACAGAGAAGAATGAGATTATTTGATGCTGGTCACTTGGCATTGAGACAAATCTTTTCTGAGTTACAGGACAGTAAGTAACTTAGTTAACTGAACTTTTGTGGACATGAATAAATGTATATATTTAAATTGTTTAAATTATTATAGATTAGATTATTATTAAATCTTCTTTAAGTATTTATATTTTTTAAAGAAGTTTAAAAAGTTGTTAACTTTTAAACTCTTGTGTTTTTTATGTTTTTTTTTATTAGTTTTGAATTTAAAAATAAATGCTTTCCAGCATATAGGTAAAATATAATATAATATTTTTAAAATATATTTTGAATAAATATAGGCCAAAATTATCATCAATAGACATGGGATGTATGTTCAATTATAGAATGACTCTCATGTTGGACTTAATATTGTACGATCAGGATAACATTTAACACTTTATAAAGCACAGACAGGAAAGGCGTTACTTAAATGTATATCCTACAGCTTTAGAATTACCAAAATACTGCATATTTTCTGCACAGTTATACTGGAAGTGAAATGTAATGGCTTTGCTTTGAACAAACTAAGGCCATTTTAAATTAAGTTTTCAATCTGTTTTATTCATTTGTACAATGAAAATTTCAGTCTTATTTATAAGATCACTCATTTTTGTCAATTAGAAAATGGGACTAGGATGAGCACAGTGGTATTCCTAAACGTCTGTTAGTCCATCTATTTTATTTAATTTTAAGTTATAGAAAATTATACTCGGAAAGTCTTCAATTAACTTTTTTTTTTTTCGCTGTTTTGTGCGGCGCATCTGTGAACAATAAATTCTCCACTAGATGGCGGTTTTTACATCTGATTAATTCTGTTAATCCCTACCACTGAAGCTCTGCTGTCAAACCGAGGGTGGTGCATTCATAAGACACTTTGCCTCAGGAAACTATTTAATCATCCCCACAGCCAGCAAGACTCAGGCAGCTGCCTGAATCCCTGTCAGATGTTACAGGGTAACAGCTCATTGTGATGTGTTGTTTGCCAAAGAGTCGATTCTCGAGCCATTGTGTAAAGATGTCGAGGTCTGTATGCTCTTGCCTTGCAATTTAATCGATCTGTTTCCATGGAAACCTCCTTTCAACATCTCAGCCGTTTGATGTGAATAATTAGGTGTTTGTTTGACTCTCAGCTGTGTTTCTGAGGCAGAAATGACAGGAAGAGAACATGTTCTGTACTTTAACTCCCCAATATATTTTCATTTAGGTTACATGGAAATTAACCTTATTCACGAAGCACAAACACAAAGCAGTGTATTAATGTGGAAATGCTTACTGTATATGTCACTTGATGATTTAAAGACTATTTAAATGAAATATGTATAGTGCATTCTTTATAGGAAAGTAACAAGGCATTCATTTATTTCCCATACCACTTGTCATAGGAAGGGGGCTAGAGTTTAACCCAGGGATCTCAGAGGCAGAGGACACAGCAGATGGGGTGCCAAACGCAACCCAAACCCAATGATACACTGTGGCCTCGCACCTCCATTATCGGGGTTCGATTCCTGCTGCGCCTTGTGCCCTAAGACTCCCCGGATAGGGTCCAGGCCCTCTTAACCCTGTACACAGGACAAGCATTATATACAATAAATTAATGAGTTAATTAATTCTTCGATCTATGTGAGGAAGCCTGAGTACCGGGATGTAAACCCACAAAGCACGGAGAGACCATGCAAGCTCCATACAGACAGACCAGAGGTGAAATTAAACCACTTTCTTAGGTGATGTTGGTGGTGGTGCTAGAAGTTTGTCTGTTTTGCATCCTTTTCTTTAAAAAAAAAAAAAAAACTCCTAGAAAACAAAAATAAGCCAAACATGCGTGACATAGTTGAAATGATTAGCCATAACATTATGACCATATGCCTAATATAGCCCTTCTCACAGTGGCTACAGCAAGTGAACATTCTCCTGAAGGTAATGTGTATTGGAAGCAGAAAAATGGGGCAAGCATAAGGATTTGAGTGACTTTGACAAGGGGCGAATTGTGATGGCTAGAAGACTGGGTCAGAGCAACTTCAAAACTGCAGCACTACAGTGTCTGAAGTGGTTAGAATCTACCAAAAGTGACCCAAGAAAAGAAAATGATCATGATACGCATGAGGAGCGACGGCTGTCCCGTGTAGTAGAAGAGTTAGTGTACAAAATTTGGGAAATAAGAACGTTCTTACGCAGCTTGATAAATAAACGCCTGACGGTGTCCCGTTTTAGTGAACAATGGCATTTGGGAGTCGGTTCTTTATGGTGAGTTGATTCAAGTGATCTGACTCATTGATGATTTGGCTCAGTCGGAATTCCCATCACTAACATCTAAGAGAAAAGCTCGTGCACAGTCATGTCACTGATGTTGACCAATCGTTATTGCTCGGAGGCGTGGCAATCGAGAAACGCCGCATCGTATCCGAAGTGACGGTAAGAAGCGAATAACGGTGCTGCAGCAAAACCGGCTCAGGCAGCAGGGTGCATAAGGGTTTGTATTACCAGATGGTGCGGATTATAGAGCTAAGCGGTAAAAATGACGAGCATATTGCATGCAGCGTCTAAGGTAAAGTGGAATAAGAGCGCAGCGGCCAGACGAGCGGTGTTTCTAGCGGCTGCTGCATACGGCGTGAAAACCCTTTATCCCGTTATCTACAAACGAATCGCTAAACGCAAAGAGCACAAAAGCACCGCTAACGGACAACGAGAGCGGAATGGACAGGTGGCGACACACAGGTCTACATTAGAAAGCGTTTCCGGTCCCGATGAGAATCACAGGTCTCCTGGCGTGGACGCGCGCTTCTTCAGTCAGATTGTAGATTTGATCCGAATCGTTTTCCCGACGCTCGCGACCCGAGAACTAGCCTTGCTGTGCTTACACTCGGCAGCTCTGGTCTCGCGGACTTTCCTGTCCATTTACGTTGCCGGTTTGGATGGAAAGATCGTCAAGAGCATCGTGGAGAAGCGGCCGCGCAGCTTCATCGTCAAGCTGATGAAGTGGCTGCTCGTGGCCGTGCCCGCGACCTTCGTGAACAGCGCCATCCGTTACCTGGAGGGTAAGCTCGCGCTGGCCTTGCGCACGCGCCTCGTGGAGCGCGCGTACGCGACCTATTTCGCCGAGCAGACGTATTACCGTGTGGCGAACATGGACGCGAGACTGGCCAATCCCGACCACTCGCTCACGGAGGACGTAGCGATGTTTGCGCAGTCTGTCGCGCGCCTCTACTCCAATCTCACCAAGCCGGTGCTGGACGTGATCCTCACCTCGTACACGCTCATCCAGACCGCGAGGTCGCGCGGTGCCGGGGCCACGGGGCCCACGCTGCTGGCCGGCTTGGTGGTGTTCGTCACCGCTAAAGTGCTGCGATGGTGTTCCCCGACTTTCGGCCAGCTGGTGGCTGAGGAGGCGCGTAGGAAGGGGCACCTGCGCCACGCCCACTCGAGGATCATCGCTCAAGCGGAGGAGATTGCCTTCTACGGAGGGCACAAGGTGAGTGCTGCCTCGGGATCTGTGTTCATGAAGTTTGCATGTTCTGAGAATATGCAAACACCTGCTTTATCCTGGTCAGGATTGATTGCATCTGGGTAGGATGCAAGGACACACCTCAAAAGAGACCCCAGTCCATCACTTTGCACCATCTACAGTATACACACATTCACACAGCTTGTCCACCCAGTGGCATGTTTTGTGGTTTAAAACTGGAGACCACATGTGCAACCACCAGATTTGAACCAGGATTTCTAGATCTTAGAGAAACCCATGCTAGTTTTTCACTCACTCACTCACTCACTCACTCACTTATCCTGGAAACCTGGAAGTGCGACAGTGCTAACCACTAAGTCACTGTGTCACCTTGCTTGTATTTTATGCTTTAATATTCATAGTGTTGATTATACAGGGAACTAATTCAGCCCTGGAAGAGATCATTAAAAACTGCAAGAATTCATAAAAGCCCATAATAATAGGTTTAAGGCTGCTACTACAACAACTACTGTTTTAATTCAGCATTGAGGACGTTACTGTACCCCTGTTTTATTGACGGATTAAAAATTTAAACCTTTTGGTCCTTGTAAAACTTTTTCTTTTTTTTATTGGATAGGTAGAGATGCTGCAGCTACAGAAATGCTACAAGGCTCTGGCTGAGCAGATAAATCTGATTCTGTCCAAGCGCCTGTGGTACATTATGATCGAGCAGTTCCTCATGAAGTACGTTTGGAGTGGATGTGGACTTGTCATGGTGGCAGTGCCTATCATTACTGCCACCGGCTTTGCTGACAACGGTAAGCAATTTTAGCAATTCTACTTAATGCTATTGTTTCAGTATTGTTTAGGTTTTCTATGGACACATACCTGTGAGTACAGACATTTAACTGTAATCGTAGAAAGCATGTGGTTTGGAAAGTGCCTTTACTGGAATTTTAAATCCATTTATATAGGACACTGAAGGGTTAGCAGTATAATGAAATGCATTTAGCTCATTAATATCGTTGCTGTGCCAGTAAACAGACACTCAGTAAACAGATCCCTGGATTATATGAATTTCCTTTCCTTCTTTCCCTCGCCATAATCACATGAATGTCTTCTCATAGAGCTGAAACACAAACAGATGACTACTCCTGAATTATAATGAATTCAGAATAACAACAGCATTATAATACCAAAGTGTGTACTAGTGTGAAAGCGGATCAGTGTCGGAAACGTGACATTACATTCTTCCTTGTAGAACTTGCAGATGGCCAAACACAAGTGTTAGTAAGTGAGAGGACAGAAGCCTTCACAACTGCACGCAATCTTCTAGCCTCAGGGGCAGATGCCATTGAGAGGATCATGTCGTCTTACAAGGAGGTAAGATAAGTGTGAGCTATTGTTTTAATCCTAAACACATACCCATAAGTGAAATTAGTTACCCACCTAAAAATCTAAGAATAAATGATTTAGTATTTTTTTGTCCAAATAACAGTTTGATATATAATCAAATATTTAATCTATGAAGGCACATTAAAGTTGGTATAAATGGTGCAATGCATTGAGCACAATTCAGGACTGTCAAAACATGTCCACTTTAATGGGAACCAAGTGGGACACAAGACATTTGGAGGCAATTAGTATTCACTGGGACTACTAGCCACAATGATCACACCTTTCTTACTGAGACTGAGACGCCCAGTAGCCGTGCTGCCTCCCTTGACACAGGGGCCACACCTCCGTAACTAGCAACTGATAGTAAGAGAAACCATGTCTCCTTTAATGCTGACGCGTCCAGTGTCCACACCATCATCACTGGGACTAAAAGGTACAGTGGCCACACTGAGGCCGTGCTTGCTTTAGAGGGACTGAAAATTTGATAGTAAACGAAACCTTATAGCCATGTAACTCGCAATGTGCTCATACTACGTTAAACATCTATAGTACTTTTCCCTAATGTTGGCTCAGGGCTTTTTTCTCTGTCAGCACTGGTTTGCTCATTAAGACATTGAGACATTGTGTATTGTTTAAAGGTGCTAAATTATTACAACTATATAAATAAAAATGATGTTTTGTTTACGGTTGCATCCCAGTATCAATTTTAAGTAATGCCTATTGAAAGTAACAGTATGGCCAAGGGGGGCCACATTGGGATACACAGGGTAAGTGTAACTTACTAGATAATAACTAGATAATAATAATAAGAAGAAGCCCCAGAGAGCGATAGAGGGAGAGAGAGAAATGTTAAGGAGCTCTGAGAATTGTACAGCCTTGTGAGGTCTGCAGAATCGCATGAGAAATAAGAATTATACATCCACATAGATATAATATGTAAAAAGGGTACATGGGAAGCTTCCTAATTAGATTGGGGGGGATCGCTTTCTCTGGTCCATGTTGAGTGTGGTACACCAAACAACACAGTGACTACCTGGAGCCCTATATATAGGCCCACTGACTGATTACAAGATTGTAGACACCTGTGATGCTAATTAGTGGATACACCTTGAATTAATATGGTCACATTATTTTCAGACTTTTCTAGGGGTGCCATCATTTTTGTCTAGCCCTGTTCCATGAGTTTATTTTTTTTTTTATAATTCCGTTGAAAACTATGGTGCAGTAAAACTACTCATAGAAGTACATTTTTTTCAAAAAGTTACTCAAGTAAATGGAACGGAGTAAATGTAACTCGTTACTATACACCTCTGAAATTCACAATTTTAAAACCTTACAAACTTTTTGTGATGTTTCTGCACGAATTTAATCTTTTCCTTGTTATTATGTTTTGCTAGATCCCCTTTTTTAAAAACAGAACCTTCTTAAGAAAGTTGTAAATTACAAATTAATTTAACGATTATTTAAACTGATTAAATGTACAGTACATAAACCCAACCTTGCTTTTTTTTATTGTAAAAAAAACAAAAAACAAAAAAAAAACAGATAGAAATACCTTATTGACCGGTCTCAGTATCACACTGCTTTGTGATCCTCCCTACTGAAAAACAATTTTAAAGTGTGGAATTAAAAGTTTAAAATGCTCTGAAAATGCAATGATAAAGAGTAATCTGTTCTGATGTAGTATCAGTACCTACAAAATGTACAAACAATGCACTTGCAACTGAAGCTCCTCCAGACAGGATGGTGCCCTCATCAATGTGTGAGGAGGTTTCAGTCTGTCTGGAAAGCCAAGTGCGAACTAATTTATAAAGCATGCTGTTGGGTCAAGGAGCTCAAGCAGAGTTGAATCAGTGAAGCATCTAACTACATCCCACCATCCGTGTTGCAATTTCACCATGGAAACATATGTAACACGATTACACCCCATTGGGAGGGTGATACTGGTGATCTATGTAACCAGTAAACATTTATAACATGCTAATGGAATTAAGCTAAATAATACAAGAATAATTCAGTTAAACTCAACAACAGTTCTCGACCCATTCTGAATGTGCTCATCTGTTATACTTTTCTGTTAGACACAGTTTGAGAAAACATTCTTGTTCACAACATAACATGCCCTGGTAGCAGCAGTACTGATCATAGCATTGGACATTTCCTGCTTTAAAGCATTATTCTCAGTAAAGGATGTGAAATTGCAGCTCTTAGATCACACTTTCCTCTGTTCCAGCTGTATATAGCTTTGACATCTATATCTCTCTAAAAGAAGGCTTAAGCCCTGTGTTTTTTTCGCCCTAGTTTACCACCGGGATAGCTTAGTCTTACTGAGTGATTACTGTAAATCTACCATTTGCTGATTACCAGCAGTCAGTCCTACATCACAAATACTCATGCTGAACATCCTGCTGTGTGAAAGACCATTATGGTTCCCTGACACAACTATTATTAAGCAAAACATTTCCTGTATCTCATGGGTAGTGCTCATCACCATGGCAGCAGCTTCCAGGTCTATTACTTGTTATTGTCCCTAACGATGGCAAACATTTTCCCCTGTGTGAGTCTGAGGAAGGTAATATATCTGTGTTTCTCTAAACACAACTCTTGCTAAATAATCCCCTTGAGTTTTTAGAAGAAATAAGAGAAATCAGTAGACCTGACTTCAAAACCATTCAAGTGATGCGATAATCCAATTCCAAGTGAACTCCGGAGTGGTCCGATTACAGTTAAACATAATATGATCCTAAATTGTCCCAATTGTAGACACTGAACTAAACATGCTGTGTATTTTGGGTTGGAGACTTTATTTTTGTAGATGCAAGCTGCTAGACTGACTTGTGAGCTATAAGCAGAGGCAAAGGATAGAGCAGTAGAACTGCAAAGAAGATTCAGGAGCAAAAATAAGCATCAAGGATAATGATGATGATGATACAGAAAATGCACTCACTCACTTATTCTTTCACGGTAGCCCCTATCCTAGGGGACTTGGGACACTAGATAGGGTACACCCTGGATGGATGGCCAGTCCATCACAGGGCACAGTCACACTCTGCAGGCAATTGAAAATAAATTTTTATTTATTATTTTTTTATTGCATTAGCACAATGTTCTATCATGGGTGATTTGTTAGATTTCTGCTCAGGTTTATTTACATTTTTCTTTGTCGTATTTGGAATCAAGTGTATGGAATTTGCATGGTCCACACTACTGTATGCCCCTATGCTTGGCGCATTTCCTCTGCATACTCCAGTTCCTTCACACATTCCAAGGATATACAGTGGTGTGAAAAACTATTTGCCCCCTTCCTGATTTCTTATTCTTTTGCATGTTTGTCACACTTAAATG
>JAOVVA010000016.1:5660559-5675464 GCA_028565275.1 Leiocassis micropogon
GAAACATTTTGTGTGACAAACATGCAAAAGAATAAGAAATCAGGAAGGGGGCAAATAGTTTTTCACACCACTGTACTGTACATGGTAGGTTGACTGGCATTTCCAAATTCCAATTCCCAGTGGTGGCGGGGCTCGAAAACCTGACAGTCCAAAGTCCATTTCTGATCAATTAATTATTTAATGAAAATTCAGAGTACACTCCCTGTGTTCTACTACCTGTTTTCTGCAGGTCACCGAGCTGGCCGGATACACAGCTCGCGTCCATAACATGTTCTTGGTGTTTGAGGAGGTGCAAAGGGGTGTGTATAAGCGTTCGCTGGTATCCACGACTGCAGCAGCTGGAGACAAAAGCGGTGGGAGGCCTGAGCTGAATATTGATGGTCCACTCGAGATCAAAGGTACAACATTAACACAGCGGAATAGTGGGCACAGACCTGCAGGTTTGATAGACTAAAAATAGACTAGCTAAAATCTTAACCACTGGATCATTATTCCAAGTTTGGAAATATATAGTGAAAGTTTTAGTTCAGCAGCAAATACAAACAGATAGGCTTTGTCTAGTTGGCAGACAGGAGGAAAGAAAATGGTGTGTGCTATTATACATATTAGCAGTTAAAGTATTAGCTTCTTTAAAACTGCAACACAGTTGAGCAATATCACGAGAGGGAGTGCGGTATTGCTGGATATACAGTATCATGGCTGTAATGCCGTCGTAAGCACAAAGGTGTAGCTCAAGTGCCCAAGGCATCACAGCCATGCTATTTCCAGCAATGCAACAGGATATTGCTTTCATACAACAGTACCACAAACATCATTTATTTCCAACAGATTGATTGTTTATTTAACAACACATGTCCTTCCACGACTGGCAGAACTACAGGGGTTGGACAATGAAACTGAAACACTGGCCAATTTAGCGTTGGAGGTTTCATGGCTAAATTTGACCAGCCTGGTGTCCAATCTTCATTGATTGCACATTCCACCAGTAAGAGCAGAGTGTGAAGGTTTAATTAGCAGAGTAATAGCACAGTTTTGCCTAAATATTGCAATGCACACAACATTAAGGGTGACAAAAGAAGGCCCTACACCATACTAATAAATTATTGTGGTCTAAAACCAGGCGTTTCAGTTTCATTGTCCAACCCCTGTATCTAAACAGGTAGATTGCACGGTCAGAAAAAACTGACATATATTATTTATTAATTCTTCAACTGCATGATAGATCATTTTCCATTTGTTATGCTGAGCATGGCTCATATTATTGTGTTAATGTCCTTGTTCCTGAAACATTGAGTTAGGTGATGTAAATAGCATCTTGGTGTATGGATTATAATTGTAAGCAGTATTGGCTAAACTGAAAGCAGTATTGAGTCAATTGTCTCTCCAAAAGCATTTTGTTGTGACAGAAAGCTAACCGTTAAAGGTTGAACATTATCTCAATTGCAGTTTAGAGTAGCATCCAGGGACAACTGATGGATCTACTGATGTGGTCTAATTCACTTTACAGCTGTGCACTTTATTGTTTCATTGTATTTTTACATAAATATAATGTTTTGCTAATATAACAGTATTCTCAAAAAATCTATTTAATTTTTCTAAGATTGTTAAGAAAACCCTTCTGATTTTGCTTTTTTTCTTTCTTAGGAAAAGTGATTGATGTGGATAAGGGTATAGTGTGTGAGAATGTTCCCATCATCACACCAAACGGGGATGTGGTTGTGTCCTGCCTGAACTTTAAGGTGAGAACCGGGACCCTTGTTTAAATGGTGGTTTGTTTTATTGACTCAGTCAGTGCTTTTAGATACTAAAAATGTCACTAAAAATGTCACTTACCCAAATAACCACTAGCCAAGGTTTATTAAGAACTGCAGCAGTCCACACACTATTAAATGGCGGATAAAAACATTACCTTTATTGATGTTGGTTGTTAAAATCGCAGGAGTGTTTTTTATGTTTCAGCAAAAAAAAGTGAGGAGGAAAATAATTATGAAAATAATGAAAAATTAAATAAAACAATATGTGTGTGTGTGTGTGTGTGTGTGTGTGTGTGTGTGTGTGTGCATGTGTAGGTGGAAGAGGGTATGCACCTGCTGATCACAGGACCTAACGGTTGTGGGAAAAGCTCTCTCTTCCGGATCCTTAGCGGTCTCTGGCCTGTGTACAGTGGCATGTTGTACAAACCTGCCCCACAACATATGTTCTATATCCCACAAAGGTGAGCTCATACACACACATACAATTAGAAACACCCTACTCATACATTGTTATTTACTCATATCATACATATTCTTAAAAAATAAAATACACATGCCCATTCACACCTATGCTCTGCAAAACACACACACACACAAAAACACACGCTGTAACAAATACACCAGTGTAGTCCATGCAGTGTAACAGAGGAGCGAGACGGTAACTAAAGCTGGAAGATAGTGCTGAGAACAGGAAACTTGAGCTCTTACTACTGAAATATTTAGAAGCACACACATCACTCCGGAGTACAGCGAATATTCAAAATAAAACAGGAAGTAAAGATAGAAGTTATTATCTTTTTGGATTTAATATTCTTATATTCTAATAATAATATTCTTGTAATTTTTTTTATTATTATTAGTAGTAGTAGTAGTGGTAGTCTATTATACATTTTCTTATTTTTAAAATTAATATTTCAATATTATTATTTTCTTTTTATTTATGAATATTTCAAAACCATGTTACTTTAAGAATGAGCTTTTAACAGTATTGGCTAAGTTTCATTGAATAATAAATGGTATTCTTATATAGTATATTATATTAAATAGTATTTCATTAGTATTCATGGCCTCTTTACAGGCCATACATGTCAATTGGGACTCTAAGAGATCAGGTGACATACCCCGACTCTGTGGAGGACATGCATGAGAAAGACTATCGAGACAAAGACCTGGAAGACATCCTGGATATTGTCAACCTCAAACACATTGTCACCAGAGAAGGAGGTAAACTAACTGCACTGCTGCTGAATAACTTTTACTTTGCCTTTTTGATTAACAAAGGGCCTCTTGTAACGACTTTAAAGCTTAATGAGGTTGTTTAGGGTTGATGAATGGGATGTACACTGCCTGGACAAAAAATGGCGCCATTTTAGAAGGGTCAAATTATTGGGCTGCATCAAGCAAAGAAAACAACTAAAGAGATGTGAAATAACTGAAACTGGGTTAAGAAATGTCCAATACAGTATCATATTGTAAATCTGGAAGGATAGTGCTGAACTGTCAACTCTGTGGAAGAAATGTTGTTGGAAAGAATTCGTGAATAGAGAACACTTAAACACTTGGTGATGCTGCATGGTGAACGATCAACAGTAAAAATCATAGCTACAGTATGTTTAGTAGTGAAAGTTAGGGCATTTCCATTTCATACACCATGTGAGGCGAACTCTAAACATAAGGATTGGACTTTAGAGCAATGGAAAAAGGTAATGTGGTCTGATGAGTTCAGATGAATTGATTCCAGAGTGATGGGTGTGTCAGGGTAAGCAGCAAAGTACATAAAGCGATGCACCCATCATGCATAGCGGCCACTGTACAAGCCTCAAGGCAGTGTTGTGATCTGGGGTTGATTTAGCTCAGTTCAGCAATGTTATGTGGCAATAAAATGAAGTCAGAGACAACTTGAATATAATGAATGACCAGGTTATCACATCAGGGGAGTTTTTCTCTGATGGCACCGCCATATTCCACGACTCAAATTGGGAAAGAGCGGTCCTGGGAGCATGAGGATCATTTTCACACATGTACTGACCACCACATTACAGCTAAAGTTTTTTTTTGTTTTTTTTGGCCAGGCAGTGATATATCTTGTGTAACATATACGTGAGCGTCCTTTGACCACAGTAATGTACCTTGTCCACAATTCTCTACTATGATCGCTGACTAATGTGTATGTAAATATGATATGTGACTTGATATTTGCGTTTGCAGGTTGGGAAGCTGAGGTGGACTGGAAGGATGTGCTGTCAGGAGGAGAGAAACAGCGGATGGGCATGGCTCGCATGTTTTACCATAGGTAAAACATAACCTCTGAAGCCCAATACATTGGCAAGATCACGAATATGCACTCTAAATTTGTCATAACATTTGACTGTGTCTCTTTAGACCCAAGTACGCTCTGCTGGATGAGTGCACAAGTGCTGTCAGTATTGACGTGGAGGGTAAAATATTTCAGGCTGCAAAGGATGCTGGGATCTCCTTGCTGTCTATTACCCATCGGCCCTCTCTATGGTAAGGCAGAGGCACATCATGGTTGTAAATTAAGATCCTAGAGCAGCAAATTATTTTAAGGGACAAATACTATACAGGACAGAATACAGTGAATATTCATTAACAGAATACAGTTTATTTATTTCAATGTTGTTAAAAGGCTTGGTGCTTTTTGGTGTTCCTATAGAGTAAAAACAAACATTAACATCACTCACTATCATTCTGTTTTATGGTCATAATTACTGATTTATACAGTTCCATTGTTTCTTTAATAAGATCATACTGAGAAAAAAATAGTTAAAATTAATTAGCTAATTTTAAACCAACTAATACTATTACAGAGCTCTTAAATAGGTTTAATTAAATACCAGTTCACTAACTACAACACTGTATTATTGACATTTATTAGACAATCTGTAACAGCATAAGAATAAATGCTTGTGTTGATTGCTGTTTTAAAATCAGACACCCAAGCTAACAAAATGGCTCTCGGTTTCAGTCCAGTCCCTGTACCTGTACCACTTTATGAATTTTTTTTTAGGCCGCACAGCATCAAAACCATTTAACTTAGGGCATGAAGCAGTAAAGCACAAATGCAGGTCATGACAGATGATCAGAGTAGTATACTGGAGATGCTGAATGTTAAGTGGTTGGAACAGACGAGAGGGGAAATGAGGTTGCTGCTGAGGTTGTTATGCAAACAACCAATTTTATTGTATCTTTATGCCCACTGTAGCCTGTCACAGTAAAACGATTGTTCCCATTCCTTTAACTTACTCTACATCACTTAATCAAATGTAATAGGAATAAATTAACACGCGGCACGATGGTGTAGTGGTTAGCACTGTCGCCTTGCACCTCCAGGGTCTGGGTTCAATTTCCGGACAGGTTCGATTCCTACCTGTGTGTGCAAGGAGTTTGTATGATTCTATGAGTTTTCTCAGGGTATTCTGGTTTCCTCCCACAGTCCAAATGCATGCAAATTAGGCTAACTGCCATTCCCCATAATTGCCCATAGTGTGTGAATGAGTGTGTATGTGTGGGTGCCTTCAGATGGATTGGCACCCTGAACAGGGTGTACCCTGCCTTGTGCCCTAAGTCTCCTTACCTGCGACCCTGAATAGAGGATTAAGCAATATAGACAATGAGTGATAGTGAGTGAGGAAGAAATGAGGGGTGGCACAAGACTTTTGCACAGTACATATAGTTAATATTTTGTACATGAGGAAATTAAACTATGTGGCACTTATCACCACACAGCTGAGTGTAGTGTATCAGCACTACTGGGTTGAAAAAGTTAACCTATCGGCTCACATAGCTTTGCCACAGATAAGCGTGTCTACCAGAGAGCTTCATAACATAGACCAACCATTTTTATTATTGAAATTTCTCAATGAGTTGTTGCAACTATACTGTGTTTTATTATTAGTCATTTTTAAAACATTTGTGAACAAATCTCTGTTTTTTTTTAATTATGATAATTTCATGAATAGCTTTTAACTCAGATCACCCTCACGTTGTGTTCGTTCTTGTCACATGGTGCAGGAAGTACCACACACACCTGCTGCAGTTTGACGGTGAGGGAGGTTGGCGGTTTGAGCAGTTGGATACAGCTACTCGGCTCTCTCTCACCGAGGAGAAGCAACGTCTGGAGGCTCAGCTCGCTGGCATTCCCAAAATGCAACAGAGACTGAATGAACTGTGTAAGATCCTGGGCGAGGACTCTGTGCTGAAGACAATCGAGTGCAGTGAAAGGGAATAAGAGACAAAGAGCTAAAATTACAGCACACGCACACTGCACGGCAGCCAAAAGCAACTTCGCCCACTGAGTCCCGACTGGTCAGCACTTTGAGGCTGCAGCTCAACTTTATCCATGACAGCGTAAGTTATGTTCTGGCCTCTCTCTATCCCACAATCCCCTGCACATATATTCAGTAATGTACATTGAAAATGAATGGGAGGGACGTTTCATCGAGCCTCAGAACGAGGGAGTTCCTGCAGTGTTAAACAGTGATTTTTCAAGTTTGTCGCTTTCTATAAAAATGCCATTTTATTGTCTTTATTTACCCTTAGGGAGATTTCATTAGTGTCTTAGCTATGTTTTATCCCATCGTTTTAAAGATGTTTGTAATTATCACAATATAATCGACTGCTTAAAAAAATTGGATTGATTGCAACATATGTATTACTGGCTTTTATGTTTTTATTAATGCACATGTCATTCTGTGGCAATGACAGCTATCGCTGTTTCTTTTAAGAAATATCTGTACCCGCTATGATGCTGCAAATTGTTTTGTTCTTTCTATTGAAATACAAAGTATGTGGTTTGGGCTTATGATCAACAGATACTTACACAGCTTAAACAGCTGATCTTTCACTCCAAAATCTGAAGTCTAGTTTGATATTTGTTTAGGAACAGCTATTCCATTGACTATTCAGTCCTATTAATTAGAACCTGCTTTTTCTTAGTGATTGGTTCCATTAGTAAGCATTAGTTTTGAATTTCAGAATTAGACTTGTTACCTTTTGGGCGTTCTAGTTTGATTAAGGAGATTCTCAAAATCTTCAATGAACATTTTATCCTCGTCATTGTAATAGTGAAATTTGGGCATGAGGCCGGATTACACCAATGAAATTTAGTGGATCCAGTCCACCCTAGTGGAGCAATTCCACTTGCCTTGGTGATGGGACGAAACTGGAGAACTCAAGACTGAGTTCGTGGTCAACAGTTCACATGGGCGTATGGTGTGGCGTTTATTATGGTTTGATTAAATCCAGAAGCACTTTTGTGATAACAGAGAAAACCAGATGATTATATACTTCAGTGTTTTCCTAACAAGAAGTCAGATCCTGACAAATTATTGATTTGATATATACATTGATTTAGTGCAGAATGACTAAGGTGCAGGATCTGCTATAAGACAAAAACGTGTCTTGTAGTGTAGACAATATGATAAGTAATAGACTGCAGGCTGGTTATTTTGTGATCATCGTATAATAACAAAAACTTCTGTCCCCCATTAAATCCTAAACCAGACAGAACCTCACAATGTTCATAATAAGGACACGATTTGTTTTTATTATTAACATGAATTGTTCAAACATGTCTGTCTATCGATGGACTGAGATACTGTGAATTTTCTCTGAGTCTGGGTTGGGACTTATGAGCAAATGCATTTTTATAAATTGCTCTCGAGCTAGAAATTATGTGGTCGGACTTGTGGTGTGACTTTATTGGGCTTAATCATACACTGTATTTGGTGTCTCAAAAGTGTCTTCATACATGTTTAAGGCAATACTGCCTTAACATAAAAACACACAACATTATGCTGAATATTGTGTGGGTTCCTCTTGTACCACTGAGGCAATTCTTGCACCTCAGGGCATCACTCCACATGACCGCTGAGGCTGTGCTGTGGTGTCTGGCTCCAGGACAGTGCCAGCAGATCCTTTAGGTGTTGTGGTTTGTGGAGTGACTTGCTTGTCTAGCACATCCCATGGATGGTCAATCGGCTTTAGATCTGGGGAATTTGTAAGCCGGGTTGGTGACCTTGTTCTGATTGCCTGCTACCCTTACTGTATATGTGATGGGCTGTGGTGCACTGGTGCCTATCTATCATGGCCAGAATTTACTTTTTTTCAGCAGTTTGTGATACATAAGCCTTTCCTGTCACCAGTTTTCTGGTATATAATTGATAATCATTGTTAATATGTTAATGTTATGTGGTGTTAAAGTTATTGCTGATAGATAGATAGATAGATAGATAGATAGATAGATAGATAGATAGATAGATAGATAGAGTAGGTAGATAGATAGATAGATAGATAGATAGATAGATAGATAGATAGATAGATAGATAGATACAGTAGGTAGATAGATAGATAGATACATAGATAGATACATAGATAGATATCACTATTATTTTCAGAATGCCTTTGACAAAAGTAGAATGTAATGAAATAATTCTCATGTCTGGATTGCGAACATGATTTAAAGGAACACGCACGAGGTGCAAAACATGCACAACACCAAATGTGCTAATGAGTTCATCTTGAGTGGGAAAGACGACTGTGTGTGTTAACAAAGAAATTGCAATCATGTAGTGAATGTTTCGTGAATAAAGTTACATTTTGCTAAAGAAAAAAAAGTCCTCATGTATGGGGACATCTTTGAGACACCTTGTAGTTTAGAAACATATTCTGCTTTGCATTAGGAACTCACAATTGTAGAAAGTCTAGGTGCTCTTTTTATTTTTCCAAATATTTGTTTGTGGCTTATGAAACAACTTGAATGCCTAAGGCATCCAACTTTTATCATTAGATAGCATCTTCATTTCTTTGTTTTTGGTTTCATATCTGTATCAGGGCCTGTTTCATGTAATTCTGGAATTGTAAATAGATGGGGTTTTATATGTTTGAAACTTATGTGATAACCTATATTTTGCCTATACCGGAGTATCAGAGAATTTTTTTCTGATGTGATGACTTTGCATAATTTACTATTAATACTATTAATATTAATATTGCTATTAATATTAACAATTGGTACCTGGATATAGCCAGCATGTTTTTGCAAAGTCTTTTTCAGGCAAGTTCTGCATTTTTATTCCCGCACAAACCCAAATATATCTTCTTGGAAATATAACTTGGAATGGACAAACTGTCATTTTGCATGTCATGATTCGCCCATATTTTGTCTAACGTAAGAAAATGTACAATTTGAAAGTTGCCTGTTAGGAATCTAAACAAAGAGCTGAAATGTGAGTACCCAGTGAATAAACAACTAAGCATTACAACTAAGTGTATATTGTCTTATTTGAGTCTTTTTAAAAGCTTATACTCAATAATGGAAGCAGCTATTACCTTATTGTGTTTTTTTTATACATAACTATTATTGTTCTTCAGTAATATATAGTAAACTATAGCAAGTTTCCCTTATTTAAGTTTGGAGACCCTGTGTGTGTGAACAATACATTAATTCACCTGAATTATAGTGGCAACTTATTGAATGGTTTACTTGATAAAAATATGATGGGACCAGGGCAAAACAATAAACTGAGCAGTGCAAAGGGATTATATGAGCAGTAACAAACAGTACTCTAAAAGGCATATGCTCTATTCTGATGTACTGTATATGCCTATGTCTGATGTTGTATGAGCAAATAACATGACAGTTCTTGTTATTTGTTCTAGTCCGAGCTCATTGTGATCAAGTCCGAGGGCATTCTTTTATATGCATACATTGATAGTTTAGGTTTTAAACAATATATAATTGTGCTGTATTGGAGTGCCTATTCACATTTATAGTAGATATACATGTAGGGAACCAAATAATCTCACTCAATGAAAAAGAGACGGAATCCCCATCATTAATTTTACCAGACAGGGACTAAATCAGACAGGCAGTTAACAGTTCACCTTCAGGTTGTGACTAGTGACTTCACAATAAACAATCCCATAGTCCCATACAGTACTGTATGTGCTTATTTAGCATCTCATTCCAGATTTAGTCTCCTTTTACTGATATACGGTAGTAACCTCCACTGTTCTGAAAAGGCTTTGGGATTTGTGTTCGTGTACCCACAAGAGCATTAGTGAGGTCAGACATGTTTGGCGCGGAGGCCTGGGGTGCAGTCGACATCCCAGTTTATCCCGAAGGTGTACCACTAGAGGTCATCTTAATCAGCCTTGATAGATCTCACTTTGTGCACAGGGGCGACGTCTTGCTGGAACAGATTGTGGCCACTCTGAAGGCCGGAGTATAATGATACAACATAGAAAGACATCATAGGCAACTGTATGCTTCCAACTTAGTGGCAACAGTTTGGAGAAGAAGCACATATTAGTGTGATGGTCAGGTGTCCACATATTGTAGGTTGAACATTGAATAGTCAATATTGTATGTAGACAATAAACATACATTCGATAACTGTTAATGTTGGCTGTTTATTGCCTTATTTGTTTACAGGGTTTGTTTTGTATAAGCTATTATTCTAAGACTGTTGGATGAACATTAAGAGATATAAAACTGTAACGTCATTATCAAATCTCTTGTGGTCCTCGTGTGCGCGTGCAAGTAAGGCTTTAAAAGCACATACGCGGGCACGCGCAGAGAACACATCAGTGCTGATGTCTGCAGTAATGCAAGATGACCAGCAAGTGGCGTTGTTGGTCTGCCAAGGCACAACAGTGGTTTTGATTTTGTGGCATCTTGAATGTTTTCTTCTTATTCCAAACTCACTCACTCATCGTCTGTGCTAGTTTATTCCATGTACAGGGTCGCAGTGGGCCTGGAGCCTATCCCAGGAGACGTAGTGCATGAGGCAGGGTACACCCTGGATGGTGTCAGTCTATTGCAGGGCACACACACACACATACACGCTTATTCACTCACACTCATACTATGGACAATTTGGTAACGCCAGTTAGACTAATCTGCATGTTTTTGGACTGTGAGAGAAAACCGGAGTACCCGGAGGGAACCCACCAAGCAAACTCCATGCCCACACACCATGAGGACCTGGAGGTGTGAGGCCACAGTGCTCACCAGTAAGCCACCATACTGCCTGATGATGATGATGATGATTATATATATATATATATAATATATATATACAGTATATATATATATATATATATATATATATATAATATATACAGTATAGTAATTCTAGATTTATTTAAAAAACTGTGCAATTTATTTGCTTATTTCTAACTTAAAATATAGATATAAATACACAACAAATGCAGGATAATAATTGCAAATCATATATATAAACTAAATAATTACTTAATTAAAAAAAACTATAATTAATAACTATTAATAATACATAATACCCCCCAATTTAGCTTTTTTTCAACACGACTACAATCAGAAATTGACAAAGGATTGCTGAATCTAAAATGCCTCCATGATCCCTACACACGTGACCTTCCCGGGGCATTACACAATGCTCTTTGCACCCTAAGAAGTGCGCATTATTTCTAACCATGGCCCTCTCAATGGGCGGCGTACTTCTTTGTACCGTGACCGGGCAGACCGGGAGGTGTGGTCTAACGACGTCACCCGATGTAGAGACACGCCCACTCAGTACGCTCGAGCGCACTGCACGGGCTCAGCTGGCGCTGCCTGGAGACGCGGCATTGGCAATGTACTGAACAATAAGGCTGGGGTAAAAAACAACAACAACAACAACAACTCTCGGACTACAACATGGCCGAATATGAATGATTATTTATTTGTAATAAAATTATAGGACGGGTCGACTCATGTCAAGAAGGAGCAGCATGGCAGGATAAGAGGAGACGCCGCCGCACGAGCTACCTGTTTAAGCCGATCAAAAGAAGGACGCACGCGCGCGCTGATTCATTGGGGTTTTTCTTTCATCATGACGACCGGACAGGATGAAAGTTCAGTTCGAGTCGCTTTAAGGTGGGTGAAATGTCTCTAAATGTCTCCTCTCTGCCCCACTGATGCTCATTTAGGCACCGCCTCCTCCCCGTGTACCTGTTATTTGGCCACAAAGCCTGGCATGGAGGACTCGGCTCGTCCTGAATCGCTTTTTATTTCTACTCTAGTTCACTTCAAAGTGTGCATACTGTCTTTCATGTCCACTGCATGTAGTGCACATATATAGATAGTAGGGAGACATTTTGGATTGAGCCTAAGGCTTTATTTTATGCAATGTTTATTGTGATGAGGGAGTGCCTTTCCATGTATCTGCTTTGAATCTTTCTAATTTGCATTGTTTGGGTAGCTGATCTACTTGGCTGACCAAATATCATGAAATATACCTTCACCTTTACATTAGTCCTAAGCATGCTCAGTTTACAGAGCAGAAAAAAATAAAGCAGATGTAATTAATGTTTTTAATTAATGTTAGTGTCAGTGTCAGTACTGTCCCAATTACCTTAACTACTGAAGTCCTATTCACAAACTGAAAGAAAAATGAAGAAGATATGACTCACACAATTTACAGCTTGCACTGTAATTACTATTTTGCAGGCATTGTAGTCTTTGGTGTGTTTTGTCTTGGATTTAGTCCACTTTAGAAATGTAGCCAGTGGATTAAATGGAGTGGAAAGCACATGCTTGGTGGACAGCTTTGTTTGAGCCTAGAGGTCACAGCAAAACTACAATCATTAACCACTCTTGAAGAGTACAACTACAACCTTTTTGAAATGCGTTAAATATAATAGTTTTGAAACAATGCTAATTTGTTGGTTGGTGATGTGAGAAGGTGGTGGTTGTCTGCCACTTTGACATTGTAAAGCCATTTTGCCATAGGAGGAAAAATAATAAGAGGAATAGTTTAATAGGAGGAAAATAAATAAATTAATTTATAAATTATAAAATAATTTATAATTTATTAATAAATAAAAAAAAAGAAATCATAGTTTTAATTTTGGCACACAGACAGTTTAGCCTCACACCTTTAGGGTCGAGGTTCAATTCCCACCTTAGCTCTGTGTGATTAGAGTTCTCCCTGTGCTTGGTGGGTTTCACCCAGCTATTCCGGTTTCTTTCTGTAGTTGAAAGACATGCAGGGTAGGCTAATTGGCATTTCCACATTGCTCATTGTGTGTGATGAGTGTGTGCATGCGTGACCTGTGATTCACTGGCACCCCTTCCTTGTGCCCCAAGTCCCTTGAGATTGGTCCAGGCCTCCAGAGACAAAATTACGGTGCAGACTGGACATAAGGAGTAAACATTTCGCCTGTAATTGTCTCCCATTATTCCTAGATGGGACCATTTTGTCGCATTAAAACAATCTCAGGACTCACCCTGATTCTGTGCTATCAAATGTTATACTGTATTTATTGTACACTTGATTGTGATTTGTTACAAACGGGTGATGGCTGGTCCATGGAAAATAATTTCATATAAAACTGGTCTGTGGTGCTAAAAAGGTTGGAGACCACTGCTGTACATGATAAGCAATATAGAAAATGAGTGAAGGAGAGAGTTTTAGATTTAAAATAAGGAAGAATAATTTTTCATTCACTATGTAAGAAATATTGAGTGTCACATTAATAGTATAGCAAACGTTGGACTCCATGGTTTAGGAATATAATGCAGTGCTATGGCGCAGTTACTGTATATATCAGTGGCTTGGTTGAGTCAGTTATCAGTTTAGGAGATGGCAAGCACAAGACAGAAGTATCATAAAGGTTAAAGCTTTGAAACTCCTCAATATGAGCAGATTAGAGATGCAGTATGTGGATTTGGGAGACACGGTCAGACTGAACGACTTAACACTGCCGCATCACTCCTTTTAGGTTAGAGATGAAGTGGGGGCTATTTCTGCATTGCACTCAAGGTTGCAACATGTACTTCCCAACAAGCAACCAAGAAGAACCATTAAAATATATTGTTATATGTGGTGTCAGTGGAATCAACATAAAAACATATTTGCTTGTGAAATATATAGCAACAATTGTATGGTATAGTTTTCTAATTGAGAAGGTAAGCATAATGTTGCATCACTTATTACACACAGTTAGCTAGTTAGCTTGTTGGTAAAACAAATAAACAAACATGGCGACATCCATGTTTTTTTTTTCCATTTGTATCCAAATTCGGCACATGGTTGAAAATTGTTATTCGGACTCGCGGAATTACCTGTAGTCAAATGGCATTGTGGGTGATGTAGGAACCTGTTAAGTGTAGACAACATAAACCAACATGTTCATGAAAAGGAACTCAACTAAGTATTTTAACACAAAATAATCATTGGATGACATTAGAAATGAAAAAGCAAGGTGTTCAGGATGGATTCATTTTTTCCTCTTTATTTAATGTTACACACACCAATCATAACCATTTAAGTGATGATTAAAATTGGAAGTGTCCCTATCCAGTGCTTGAATATGAACGTACAGACAAAGGAAGCCTTAACAGCCAAAACGTAAAAGTATGCGTACAATATTACACAGGTGAATAAGAGGGAAGAAATGTTACATAAATCCACTTTTGAACACACCTGTGCTGTATAGAAAGAAATTCTATAAAGGCAGCTCAAGAGCACGGCAACTGAAACAGGAAGCAGGTAGGGGTGTATTTTGTGTTCTTTTGTCATTGAAGAAGGCACTGTTAAGGACAAAAGCCTCAATGCCTGGCTCAGGTTACTTTGTTCTATCATGACTGGGCAGCTCCGGTTACCAGAGTCAGACTTTGACCCAACATTTGTTTCAGCTCGAGTCTAATGTCATCTAGTGCGATCTCTGTGTTTAGTAAATGTTCAGGCATTCACATGGAAACATCCTCTTTGCATAGCAAACACCAGGTAGCAAAAACGAAAAGAGAAAGAACAGAGAACATACTCAGGTGCATGCAGTTTAAATAAACAGGCAGTAATTTGTTAGTTCGATAGTTCGATAGTTGAATGCGCTCTTGCATTCATTTATAATAAAAAATAGCCAATGTGGGATCCACCTGAGCACTCTTACACATAAATTACACGTTTCTGATTTGCATGTGTTACCTTTAGTGCTTTCAGTGCTCTTAAAGATGACAAATGAGTCTCAAGACACAGGCTGTATTTTGGCATGACACAGACTGGGTACACATATTCTAAGAAACAATCGACATGTCGTTCCTGAGCTGCCAGTGATCCAGACTCCCTCTGCCCTCCGGACCTGTCTGACCCATCCTGGTGCCCCGC
>JAOVVA010000016.1:5675564-5699812 GCA_028565275.1 Leiocassis micropogon
GTTCATACAAGTCTACCTGAGTTTTCAATAACTAACTGGACTCCATATTAACATCAATTAACATCAACTGTTATGCTAAACTGCCTGCCAACTAACACACAGTATGAATGCAGATCATTTCCTGCTCTCTGTTTCACCCAGATGAGGATGTGTTCCCTGTTGAGTCTGGTTCCTCTCAAGGTTTCTTCCTACTACCATCTCAGGGAGTTTCTCCTTGCCACTGTCCCCCTCGGCTTGCTCAGCAAGGACTATCTGACCATTTTGATTCATACACATTCAAATTCCATACAAACTTAAATAATCCTTTTGATTGTGTAAAGCCGCTTTGGGACAATGCCAATTGTTAAAAGCGCTATACAAATAAAATTGAATTGAATTGAATTGATAGTTTAATAATGTATGTTCTAATTTAGGATCACAAACCCTCATTCATTATATCAGCTGGTTCAATATTAAGAAGTAGATCAGCAGTTAAAGTGGTGCAAAAGTTGATTATTATTTTTATTTGTTTTTCTTATATATATAACGTTGAAGATATGTAGACTGTTTGAGGGGTGTTCAAGTCAAACCAGGACTTTTGATGGTGTTGAATAGCAGAACTCAGTCATGAGAGTAAAAACTAGCTTTATTTCTCTATATAATTCTGTGCTACACTAAAGCACTTGTCCCAGTGTTTCACTAGTGCTTGGATTCTATCAAGGTAGAATGTTTTCTCAGTATGCCGGAGCCATGTACCTCATCTGAAATGCTGGCCTCCCAGGAACTCCTTTAATGGCTTGGAGTGAGGTCAGGTCTGTACAGGGATGTGGCAATAACTCCCAGCCGAGTTCCTGTTTATAAATGATAGTGTGTACAATTTTCACAGACAGATGCATCTCTTCTGCAAGTTAGCAACGGTTTTCAAGGATCAGGCGTTCTACTCATTGAATGCCCACAGTGAGCTCTGAGCAACCTCAGCCGGGATCATGATTCATGGATATACAGACTTCTTAAAGTTTGAAAACAATCCAAATGTTTTATTTCGGTTATAACTCTCATGACCGGACTGTGCTTAAAGTTTTTTGTGAAAAAACACTTATCTTCTCTAATGCACCGTTTATCCCAACATCAACATACTGTCTGAAGTTATCACACACACCAATACTGAAACCACTATATAATTTCATTTTAATTCCGCCAGCTCAGTCTATTTGTCCTTCAACAAATTTCAATGTGTGTCTCTTTAGTGTTGGAATCAGAGCAGGGATCCTTAACATATTCTCTCAGTTACTGCATACAGCAGCACTTTTTCCTTTATATTTGGCTTTGTTTGTTTGGGAACTGTTGTACATTAGTACATAATGTCCAGCGTTTAGTGAGCTCATATCATTGCAGTGTTTGTTTGCAAAGCCAATACAAAGTCAAGGCAACCTAATAATTAGTGGTGCTGACTCCAGTGAATAAACCTGCCCGTCAGTTTGCACTGGTATTCTGGGCCAGTATTCTGGGTTCGTGCTAATAACCCACACTTCATTGACACTCCTGTCTGTGCTTGCTAGAGCAATGCCATGTGTTGATATCACCTCATTCATGTTGGGGTAAATGGAGGACTTTTAAATTCATTAGTGTATTATGCCCCTAATGCAGGAAATAACCTTAAAATGCTCACTTCCTGTCTTTTAGAAGCCTGTGATGGGGTCAGGGCTTTTCTTAAAGCTAGTGAACTAAAATAAAAGGCTGCATTATCAGTATACAAATATACAGGTACAGTAAAGTTAAAAGCTTTCTTTAGATACGACACCATGGAAGGAAGTTGCGGTCAAGAACGTACAGGTGGAGCAGGTGTGAGTTAAAGAATCACATCAGGGTTTTCAAATTGATCACAGTCCACTGCACCTGTAGTGTGTGTGTTTGTATGTTTTTCTAACTCAAAACACACATATTTAATTTTTATTGAAAATTCTTTAATCTAAAAATCTTTAGTTTAATTCTGCTACTGTGTATGGTTGTCTATGTGACAAAATGAATGCAGAAGATTTTATATGCGTATAGACACATAGCTTTCCAACAACATGATCAAACTCTGATCCTGTGTGAGCCAATCACAGATTTTATACAACTTTAAACGGGACCTATTATGCAAAATTAACTTTTTAGTCACAAACAGGCATTTGGTTGGGTCTCCGGTGTGCATGTACCAACAAAAAAACATGAGCAGGAAAAAAACAAAAAACAATCCCTGCTTTATATCCTTTTTCCATTGTGACCTAATGTGACCTCATATAAGAAGTTCGCCCTGCCCCAGCTTGTTGCTGAGCTCTGCCGTTCTCTGGTGGAGCGTGGCTCAGTAGTAGCTCATTTATACAGACACTGAAATGGCACATTTGGAAGAGGAGTGAAGTAAAGGGAGTTTGAGATGTAAAAACAGAAATTTTTCAGCTCAAGCATTAACAGACACCTCCTTTGGGGAGCTTTGAGATCATGTTAACTGGTTAATCTGAACATCTGACCAGACCATCAGCTGCGATATGTGGCTAGGTGAACATCAACTATATTGATAATGCATAGACATAAATTCCCTTTTTTAACTCTTTCAGGTTCAGTCAGTAGTGATTGAGAAAAGTTCTTGCTCAACAGTCCTTACTCTTGCTCTTGTTGCAGTCCTGGGATTTCAACTCCCAGTTGTACAGAATTACACCCATGGAAACTTTTGTGACTGGATAGTACATTTAGTAATTTTGTCCCTCATCTCCACTGCGTATCAGACAATTTACATTTTTTACAGTAACATGAAGTTTGTGTACCATGACATTTGCAAACAGCAGTGAACTGAACCCATCAGCCACGCATGCACAAAATAAGCTTCGTTTAGAGATAGATACACAGTGAGTGTAAGCATCTCTATGAGTGTGTGTGTGTGTGCTGTATGAAGGGCTTGACTGTGTTTGCCTCTGTCTCAGCTACCGGTCCTTTGAGTGCCACGGTACTCATGCAAGCCTAAACCAAGCGATTAATAATGAAAAGCCTTAGAGCAGACAGTACTGCTCTTTGTAATCTTCATCCCTCAGTCAATCGAATTGCAAGCTTTTATTGCATACAATGGTGTGTCCTTTACTCTTCTAGAGCTAGCTTTGTTTTGATCCGTACATTTACTTTAGTTTGGAACGGAAATAAGCCAAACATCAGTAGGGCAGGGAATATTGCGCAATCTTTATAGGAGTCATATTTATGAGTATAAAGAGTAGCCAAGTGCATTTTTTACATTTCCACGTTATCTGTTTATCATGTCGGAGGTCATTATAATTTTTGGACGTCCATCAAAACCTGTTACAGAAGCTTTGGTCAGTCAGCCTGGCAGAGACGTCCACCTGCTGTGTCGTCCTCTGTCTAATTGTGTGGACCTTCATATCAATATTTATGAGCCCATTTTATAGAGCTGAACAATGTTTCTGAGAGCTATCTGTCTTCTGGTTTGTAAGAAAGCGTTGACTCATTTCAGATGAGGTCACCCAGTAAATCCACCCCTATTGGGAATATCTCTTCGCCTTTATCAAAGTTGCTGGCAATCAGAGCGTGAGCTTGACTTCCGCAACCTCTTGAGGTTTATCTTATCATCTTTCTGCTGTTGCTGCATGCATGGCAGGGATCCTTCAGGTCAGGTTGTCAGTGTGGTGTGTTTATCTGTAGGGTGTTTTTCTTGAAAGGCCTCAAGAGTTGAAGTTCACAGAAGGCTGGGGAAATAGAAAGAACTCGTAAATCCCTTCTATGTGTTATAATATTTAATCTCTGTGTGTGTTTTTGTCACATTATTTTTAAATAATGTATTATGTAATGTAAATAATAACATGCTATGCAGAGGTAAAGATTACAGAACTATTAAAGGGAGAAAAAAGTAAAATTAAATGGTGTAAAATCACTTTAAATTAATAGTAAAAATAAGAATAGAATGCACAACAACCTAGAAGAGATTAAAAGAAAGAAGAATAAAAGACAAAATATTAAAGGACATTCTGCAGTACAAAGCTGGAGGCAAAGGCTTTTGTCTTTAGTATTTTAATTTGAAAGAAAATTTATTAAAAAGTCAAAATATGGTATAAATTTTTTTGTGTTGATTCATCTTTCACAAAATTGCTTACATTTGATACTGAGTGAGAAGTAAGGCTCTAGATAAGGTTTGAACGTACAAGGTTTGAAAAACTTTGCAAATTTCAGATTATTGGCTTGCACTATACTCTTAAAAGAAAGTCATGATAAGACTAAAGAAATTGCACATATTGCTGGCATACACAGATCAGCCATAACATTGTAACACAAAACATCTTGTCCAATAGTGTGGCGGGTTCCCCTTGTGCCACCAGGGCAGCTCTGGCACCCTGGGCATGACTCCATAAGACCTCTGGGTGCTGTGGGTTGTAGGTTGGGGCCTTCATGAATCTGATTCATTTGTGGATTTAAATTTAGGCAAGTATATTGTTGAATTAAAGGAAAAGTTGTCTCAAATTGTCTAAAATCCTATTCACCATGCTTGGTTGTTGTTGGAATATCTAACGGCTCATATCCAGCTCCCAATAAGTGCAGGTTGACAACAGGATTCCATGTTTTTCCTTATCTTGTGTTTTCAGCATTTCCCCTATGTACAGTCAGCCAATATCAAATCACACTGGAATAAGCAGCTTCTTTCCATTAATAACTGCACTGTTTTGAGAGGGGAGGGGGCCAGCTGTTTTGTGTCCTTGTGTTTGCTGGCTTTCCACTCATTGACCAGAGCATGAGGCAATCTGACAACTCTGTGTATGCCCCCTGTCCTTTTTCCTGCAACCTCTCATGTGTGTGTGGTGACCTTTGACCTGAGGAAGCTGTCAGGAGCTGATCAGTGAACCATTCAGAGGAGTTTGAGACCACTCAGTTTCACTTAGTAAGTTGGCTTGCATTCTTTGCTTTTAGGGGGGCTGACTGTGCCAGAGTTCCACATCTCTCATTATAGTAGTATTATTTTAGTATCTGGGATTGTCTTGGTCTGTGATGTTGGAACGCTGTACGTTTAGCAGTATTTTGTGATCGGTTCATCTGACATATTTCATGCCATGAAGTAAGGAATTAGTGTCATGTATATCTCATACTGCAAATGTAGACTGGTTAGGGTTACGAACTTGGAAGTATTGTGATAAAACATTTCAACCCTTCTCCCACAGGTTTTTATCAAGGGTTTCAGTGTAATCTTGGCATAATAATTTGACTGCAAATCTGGCATTACCCCTCTACAGAGCACATAGCTGCCAAAAAAAACATTTTGCTTAGGGGACTAAAGTTGACTGTATCCTCTGGGTGGAGCGGATGGCATGCTCTCTCTATCCTGTCAATCACTATGATTATACAATCATGTCCATGAATTTTAAAAAAAGATTTTTTTTATTGGCGTCTATAAACCACTTAATTGACTTTGAAATGAAACACTCCTGATGTGAGAAAAGTCAAGACCTTCAGCTTTAATTCAAGGGGGTTGATGAAAGTGTGGTATTAACCATTTAGGAATTACAGCCATTTACATATAGCCCATTTTACGAGCTCATAAAAAATGGAAAAAAGCAATTTCGTGGCCATGTGTGGCCTGTCCCCTCATTACTCCAAGACTAATTAAGCAGATAAAAGCCCTGGAGGTTGTTTAGAGTGTTCTATTTGCATTTGGTAGCTGCTCACTCGAACTCTCGACGTGAAGTCCAAAGTGGTGACAGCAACGGCAAAAGTCCTGGAAGACCACAGAAAACAATTAAAGTGGATGATTGCAGAATTTTGTGTATGATGAAGAACCCTTTCACAAAGTCTAACCAAGTAAAGAACACTCTCGAGAAGGTAGATTTGTCATCGTTAAAGTCTTCAGTCAGGAGCCGGGCTTATGAAGTAAATACAGACCCTTCACAAGAAGTTGCAAACTAATGGTAATGCTCAAGAACAGAAAGACCAGATTAGACTTTTGCTTTATTAAACTTACTAACTCGGATTTTAAACTGATTAAATGCAAATTAACTTGGTTTAGAATGATGGAAAGGTGAAAGAAGAAACTGAGAAAGAAAGGAACAGTTTATGATCCAAAGCTGTTAAACATGGGAGATGCAGTGTTATTGCATAAGCATGTATGAGTGTCAATAGAACTGGGTCACTGGTGTTTATTAATAAACTGACTGCTGATAAAATTGTAGCAGGCTTTATTTTGAAGTGTATAGGGGTATACGCTCTGCTTACCAAATACTGCAAAGATACATCTGATAGAACATCGCTTCATATTGATTGGTAATGACCCATAACATACAGTGAAAACTACCCTAGAGTTTCTCAAGCCAAACAAATGGGATATTCTTCACTGGCCAAGTCAGTCATCTGATCTCAACCCTATAAAGCATGCATTTCACTTACTGAAGAAAAGACTGAAGGGAGCAAAACCCAGAAACAAGCAGCAGCTTAGGACAGCTGCAGTAAAGGCCTGGAGGAAAAACCATCTTGAAGGAAGAAACTCAGCATTTCATCATGTCCATGGGGTCAATACTTCAAGCAGCCACTGCCTGGTTAGGATAGGGATTTTCCTACGAATATTAAATGCAATCATTTTGTTTGTATTTATGTTTGTTTGTCCCATTATTAATGAGCCTCCTAAATGGGTGGGTGTACGAAAACGGATGTAATTCCTGAATGGTTAATGTCCACTGCTGTCAAACCTCTTGAATTAAAGCTAAAGGTTTTGACTTTGCTCACATATTGAGTGTTTTATTCTGGCTAGTGCTTTCCTTCGAGTGTCCAACGCTGCCTGGTGACTCGGCATGATACATGACTGGCTGTTTTTAGAGCGCACATTAGATTTCACCTGTATCAGTTAATTGCTGGTGTATGACAGGAGAGAGATGGCTGGTCAGTGAGACCTGGAAAGAAACAGTTGTACCAATTATACTCAAAAACTCTGACTTGTCTCCAGTTACCATAAATTATGAATGCTAACATCACTTGTCCATCATGGTTTTGACATTTCACTTGGACAATGTAACGTCAATCATTATCAGTATCTGATTAATATAGATATTTTATATTGGTGTGATTCAAAAATTGTATCAGCATGCCTTTAACCTTAGCTTATGAAGTCTAGCATCTGCACTCTGTGAATCTGTGCCTTGTTATAGGGATTATGGAAAGTTTAGTGTAATATGTCCCCTGAGTATTTACAGCTGAAAGAGGCTTGTTTGTACCTGTTTGTGAATGTCATCGTGCCAGACATTACCTCTGCATCTTAACAATAGTAGCCCTTGAACTAAAACCATAAACTGCCCCAAGTACCAAACCCTGAATCTCAACTCAAAACACCACAAATTTGAGAATGCCTTCATGTTGAGTGTCCTCAAGTAAGCAGGGCTTTTTTTCAAATCGCAGCAAGAATGACAAACAGGGAAAATCCTCGCATTCAGTCTCTGTCTCTTCTTCCCTTGTGCTGCTTTTCATGTAGCTGTAATTTCAGAGAAGCAGGTTAGACACCACTCTAGGTGTGTGTGGTAAGGTTACATGAAATGAAAAGTGACTCTGTCTGTGAGCCTGAGGTGACGGAAAGGAAAGGAAAGCAACACTATATCTGACAGGCCTGAGAACCATGCTCATGTTTCCTTTACTTTTGGGAGCTTCCAGAGGTTATGTATTATTCCAGCCTCATTCTTTTTCCATATTAAAGGAAGTAACATTCCAATTTTCAGCTAAATATCAGAAGTTTAATCCTAATCCTGTGAATTCTTATCATATTCCTGTACAGTTAGTCCCCTACATACAAATGAGTTCCATTCCGAGAGCTTATTCCTAAGTCTAATTTGTTCGTTAGTCCAACAAACATTGTCTAGGTACTAGGATACTATCACAATTGGCTATGCATGTTTCATGATCTTGTCCTTGTTATTTAGAATCATGCAGGTGGTTGAACGATTCATGTTAAAAGAACTAGCAATGTGTGCCATCTTTTCTCCTTGCTCCTTTCTCGCAATTGTTTTCACTTTTGTCTCCATCGTTATTGCTTAGCAGTACTAGCTTCATCGCCACTGCTTTTACGCTTGCCCCCGGATATCCTGGGATGCACGCTGCAGGCATGTGACTGTGTACGCTGGACATGTGATCTAACTTCCACGATTGAACATGTGTCAACGTATGTTTGTATTTTTGAAAGTTCATAGCTCTAATGTTCGTACGGTATGAGACCGTATGTGGAATGTTTGTATGTAGGGGACTGTATATGGAAATACTCTTGCTTTCACTTTAAAACATGGCTCTGGATTTTACTGTTGATGTTTTTTTTATCAAGTGTTTAAGTGAACTCCATTCATAATTTTTTCCTTTTTCTGATCACATTTCTTCCACAAACTTCACGGATCAGCACTATCCTTCCAGGTTTTGATGCGTGTTCCAATAATTTCAAATCTTCTTATTTGGTTTCTTTGCTTGATGCAGTCCAATAATTTGACCCTTCTGAAATGGTGGCCTTTTTTTTGGCCAGGTAGTGTACAAGACATACTGTTTCACGACAGGTTTGGTTAAGTCACAGATCAAAGACTGTTAGACTTTTCAAGATGTTACTATGTAAAATAGGATTGTCTAGTTGTCTCAGATAAGTGGTTTCCAACCCTATTCCTAGAGGACCACTGACCTGCATATTTTAGTGTTTTCCATGCTCTGACTCTTAGTTAGTTGATTAGATAAATCAGGTGTGCTATAAAATGTGCAGGGCAGTAAGAGTTAAGAACCATTGTCTTAGATTACCGTAGCTAATCATGAGTAAAATATATGTTATCACATAAAGTAAACACTTGTGCTGACTGTGCTATACCAACAGTAGTTATCCAGCCTCTGCTACAGTCAGTTTATTTTTCCATGTATATTTTATATGTTAAATGTAAGGCTTGGTCAAAGGATTTACTAACCTAAGTTGAAACAGTTTTAATAATAATAATTATATTTATTAAAATATGAATTAACATAATTTTAGTTTATTAGACAAAGTAATAATTTGATAGAGTTCTGTGTCCATGGAAACACAGATCATAGGTATTTTAAAGGGTTGGCACAGAACATCAGGGTTCTGCCTTTATGGTTGCTTTCTGTAATGATTTAAACGGTATGCGTGTTGTGTCCTGTACTGTGCTGCTCAGTAATAAGTCCATAATATTAAATCCATAATAGGTATGGAGGTGGCAAGCACACTTAAAATATGATTTGTTGAAATTCAGACTTTCTCTGAACCACCTGAAAAAGCCATTAGATGTAATTATGAATGAATAAAAAGCATAATAATGCTGGTAAATTTCAGGAAATACTTCATGAAAAAAATTAGGATTTACTAACTGGAACACATCTCAGAATTTCCTACAACAGCACACTGTACACTTTGACCTCCAAGATTTTTTATTTATTTGTTTTAAATAAATAAATGTATAAATGTTCTTCAGGGATCACATGCTCTTCAAAATTGCGAAATCAAAATTTATAGTAGAGATGATGCAAGATGAGGTCAGCTGCAGAAGAGCTCTGGGAGAGGCAGTGACTCAGCTGCTAACCAGAGCAGGAAATCAAATCCCCTCTAATGTCCGTCTCCTCTCTAGAGACCAATTTCAGATCAGTAGCATCATTGTGATCAATTCATGTGCCTGACTCAGAGGCCCTGACACAGTTACTGCTCCTGCTGCTCAGTCCCTTAGTTACTTCTACACATTGTTTTTCTTATTGGCCTCTTTGATCTGTGACACATAAAGCCCTGGTGCTACAGTAGATAAGCTTCCATTAGGCCTCAGATTAGCAAAGGTCAAAGTTGGCAGATAGTGATTTACTTACAGTACATATACAGTGATTTCAGTAGTTTCATAGCAGAGATTTAGAAGAAAAATGTAATTAAATCATGTCTATAATTTATAGAAATGTATATACTTAGTGAAATAAATGTCGACAGAATGTCACAGTTCAGCTAAATGAGTTAACACTGAGGCTGAAATGATATTTTGGTGTTATTTGTACATCAGACGCAAGATTGAATAATTAACTAATTTGCAAAACAGAAACATTAAGTTAAGGTGTTTGACATGCCTCAAGTTACCATATTGTGAAATGTATGTTCCACAAATGTTTAAATAATATTTGGATAAAGTAGCATTTCTGTGTTGTAGATTCAATCTGACGATTTGAATATGTACTTTAATATGTAAATGTCCCGATGTAGACATCCTGTGGTAGGTACACTAGGATTGTACCTACAGTCCTAAATCAAAAAAGAATCAGTCTTTGCTATTTGACAGCATTTACTACTTTGCATTGGCTGCTTCTTCAATGCATCGCAGTACATTTTTATTCATATTAGCCCAAATATCTCACCTTTATTTGCCCAAGTATTGTCTACATTGTAATTAAGTAGACCTAACCTTTCATTTACATAACTCCCCAGGTTTAAGTTCTGATATCTTCTGTATTCTTTTCAACTTTTATTAACTAAAAACAGAGTTTACTTTAATCAGTAAGCAGCAAGCAAACAAGATAATCCAGCACAAAAGATGTGTTTCTAAAATTGTAGCTCAGGTTGAACCCTGGGAGAAAAGATTCAGTGAGGTTATCTGTCACTGTAATTTCCAGGAATGGTAATCACCAGAGTAGCCGATACAATATTATCACGATACCTAGGTGCTGATTCTATTTGTATCATGACTTTACTAATATCCCAATTTAATATAGAAGTTTTTTTTCTTTCTGATTTTGATGCAATTCCAAATAAACCTTGCACATACAGTAGTTGTCTTCTTCTATACGATACTGTGCTGCCTGTCAACATGTGAATAGTTTAGCACGCACTACATGTAGCATTATACAGTGTTTTATGCTACACATTTGCCAATGTTTACATTTACAAAGCTTAACATTTGCCAGTGTTTTGCCACCTCAAAATTTAAACAAATAAATTTTATAATATTATAATATAATATTTATAGTAATTTTATTCTTTAAATATTTATTCTGGAGTCAGCATGAATTGCTACACAAAAGAATCATGACACACAAATGAATCAATTTCCCACCCATCTCTATAATTTTTATAATGAGGGTCTATAGGTTAAAACTGAGTAAGCTTATCACATGCCTAGAAGGGTTGTAGAAGCCTTATACAGCCTTATATCACCTTTGCCCTCAATATGCATAGGTTTGCCTGCTGTAGCATAATGCATAAAGACATTTACAGTAGCTGTCACTCATTATGGGTGGTGAATCAAAATAATATGATGACTGAAACATAAGAGAAGGCCTGTAGTTTTTGCTAGAAGAAAGATCCACACTCAATCCATCTTTGTCAGCAGAGGTAAAGGTCAGAAAGCTTCATGAAGGCAGCCCTTATTCTAGTCCTGGCAATGTTGTGTTTACATTTAAACCTTAATTTGAAACCTGCGTGTGAGCCTCAGAGCTGCCCCATGACCACCATGTTGAGAGCCAGGATAGAAATCACAGTATTTTTATGAACATTTTAGAATCTTTTAATACCACACATAACTTAAGGCCAACTTTAAAAGCTTGACCTGAAGCTGGTATTATTTTTTTAAAGGCACTGAACAAAAACAACCTGGTTAGGATGCCAGTCAGTCAAAAGGCATCATACACCCACACACATTCACACACTTATTTACACTTGGTGGTAATTTAGAGTAGTCAATCCTCATACTGTTATGTTTTTGGACGTTGACAGTAAATGGGTCTTCCAGTTTCTGTTCAAACTGAAAAACATGGAAACATGGAAGGAAATACACAAAGAATGTATATTATAAATGTCAAATGCTGCAGAGACAGTAACCCAAGCTCAGGTTTGAAAAGGAGCGACCCTTGAACTGCGAGGTGGCGATAGGACCAATATTTCACACCTGTGATTATGTACACTACTGTATAAGCTATGTGGACCGTTAACAATCACAGTAATATGTACAATGTGAACATCCCATTACAGAGTTTGTCCCCTGAGTCTTAGTTATTTTTAACTTGTTTTAATTGTGCTTATTGGGGAAGAATTTAAAAACTCTGTGTCTATGTCAAATATAAGTGCTCTAGTGTTAATTTTGTGTCAGCTTGCTTTTCCGTTGGCTCTCTTTCCCATACATCCGTCTTCTCTCCTCCCATCCACGTGCTGGAAGATGTGTCCTCAGAATGGGAATGCTAAATTACTGGATCCTGATGTCATTGGCACACAATAAGAGCTCTGTGGCAGACAGTTAAATGTTACTACTGTAGCTCGTGCCCAAGCAGTGCCAGGACCTGCAACACTAACCTGCTAGCATCAAGCCATCAAGCCATCAAGACTGACATGTTACTGATACTAAGCTATAAATTATTATGCAGTACCATTCCTAAATAAAACCTCTCTCACACAGACTATAGTGCTTGTCAGTGGTCTTATTCACTGCCTATTGATGAATGAGTGTTGTTAGTAGTAATGACACTTTTGTGTTAATACTACTTGTATGGCCTGCTGTATTGCACAGTAAATGAAACAGGCCCTCATTTTCTAAACTGGAATGAACGAGGCATCAGAAACTGGATCGCTGGGGTACTGGGATGACCAGTTTTAGACCAACTTGGAGAAATGTGGAGACTAGGACTGGTTTGGTAGGGAAAAGGATGCGTAAAAACAAACGGGAAAAAAAAAGTTAATGAAATGAAAAGGGTGTGACTATGTACTCATCGAATATGCTTAGTTTCCCTCCGCCCTCAGAACAGTGAATGCTCTGTTCATATGCTGGTTAACGTTAGCTGTGCAGCACTGTGGCCTGTAATGTAGTCTCTCTCATGTACACCCCAGCCATCAGTGGTCAGGTTACTGCCTTGTACATTGCCTGCACTGCCTAGACATTTTACTAAGTATATGTATTTTTTCATAAACTAACTATGTAGTATACGTATTATACAGTTTAGATGTACAGTTACTGAAAAAACTCTATTCTACTACACTGTGTTTAATAATCCTTTGCCACCTTTCAAGTCAAGTAGGCTTTTATTGTCATTTCAACCATGAAATGAAACAACATTCCTCCAGGACCAAGGCGCTCCATACAGTACAACATATAAATTAACAACAACCAACTAGCTAACTAAGTAACCACTTAGCTGACTAGCTGGGACAAAAGAGATTCACTTTATAAATTAACAGAAAACTAAACAAGAGTGACAACACGACAACATGAGACATTTCAATACTCTGTGGTATACTCTTTAACTATACACAGACAGGTTTAGAAATAAAGATGTCAGTGTTGCTGCTGTGCTGCAAATAAACTGCTTTGTAATAGTAGATAGTTTTGCCATCTCACAGCTCCAGTGTTCCCAGTCTGATCCCGAGCTCAGGGTACTGTCTGTATGGAGTTTTGCATGCTCACCCCATGTCTCTGTGGGCTTCCTGTTTGATCTCAAGTCTCCATCATTTCCTTAAAATATGCCAGTAGGTGAACGGCTTATGCAAAATTTCACCTAAGCGAGATCTCTTTCACAGTGTCTCGGTGTACAGTATTCAGTATTCCAAATCTATTTTCATACTTCTAACATAACCAGTAAACCTGGGATCAGATCACAGCATTAGAACTATTAACTCTTAAGACTGCTCTGCATTCATCGGCACCGACTATACCGCTCTATCCTGCACAGGATCATGGGGCCAAATCCTAGGAGGATTCCTAGGAGGCTTGGGGCACGAGGTGAGGTAAACACTGAATGGGGTGCCAATTCATCACAGGGCACTCACATGCTCATTCACACACTACAGGCAATTTGGGAATGCCAGTTAGCCTAATCTGCATGTCTTTGGACTGTGGGAGGAAACCCACCAAGTACAGGGAGAACATGCACACAGACCCAAGACGGGAATCAAATCCCGACCCTGGAAGCGCAAGGCGACTGTGCTGTAGGTGTGTAGGTAGAAACCAGACATTTTCTCAAAAACTATTATCATCGGCATGCTTGCAGCTGTTGAATATCAGGTAAGTGGTTCTCCTGTGAGGCGTCTTTACACTGACGGATGAAGTGCAGAGCGTCCATCAAACAGTGATAGCAACACGTGCACTAAATCATACCTACAGTGCAAAGTGACTGGTAGATGTCAATGATAACACTAGCAGTAATGAAGGTGCTAGCGGCTAAGTGTCTCAGGTTACTCGTACACCGTTCTCCCAAGTGTTCACACACAAGCACAGTCAATGCTTTTGCAAGACACATGGTTTGTTCGCATGTCAGTAATATTAGAGCCTCTGTTCAGGGCGTAGTGTAATGTGTAGTAATGTGCTCAGGAGGATCCTGGCACTTAAACCAGTGCAAGCCAGGCCTTGCCAGGGCATCTCCCAGCCTTGAACCTGCTAACAGCTGCATACCTGCAGTCAAACTCTCGGCACATTAACTGTCTTTAATAAGCTCCAATGACAGACCAACGTGTGATTACTGCCTCCATCATCACTGTGAAAAGTTTTTTTTTTTTTAATGGAACTAGTGTTAAGCTTTTTACTTTTTAAAAGCTCATTGCTGTTTTTACATCCATATTCATGCTATCTGTATCTCTGTCTCTCTCTCTCTGTCTCTCTCTCTCTCCTTTTCATTTCTCTGCATTTCTCAATTGCTTTTGCTCTCTTGCGTTCCGTCTTTCTTTCTCTGCTTCTCCCTCCGTTTCCCTGTCTTTTTGTCTGTCTCCACTCTCTATTATTTCTGTCTATCTCTCTTTCTCTTTCTGCCTGTTTGTCTTTCCCTCCTACCCCTGTCTCTCTGTCCATTTGTGCTGCTCTGTGTTTCACTCTGTCTCTTTCTTTGTCTCACTATGTCTATCACTGTTCCTCTCCGACTCTCACTGCTTCTGTAGGATCCGTCCTCAGCTGGCGAAAGAGAAGATTGAAGGATGCCACATTTGCACATTTGTGACCCCTGGAGAGCCCCAGGTGATCCTGGGAAAGGATAAGGCCTTCACCTATGACTATGTGTTTGACATGGACTCCCAGCAGGATGCTATCTACAGCAACTGCACGGAGAAGCTCATTGAAGGCTGCTTCGAGGGCTATAATGCTACGATCTTCGCATACGGTCAGGTAAAGCATGCTAGCCATTATTTAATGTTCGTAATCCTCACAATACTGCAGGGGAGATTAAAATACTTACATGAACAATCGATTGCAGAAATGTTACAGCTTTTTCATATTCTATATTACCATTAAGATGATAAGCCTAGATTATTATTTTTTTTCTTTTGCCTTGTCTGTTTTATGTCTAACAGCATTTCACAATAAAAGGTGCTTACAGCTGCGCGTGTTTTCAGTTCATTTCATATCAGCCACGAAGAAAAGCAAACAAGCCGTGAAACCCTCTGTCAACAGTGCAACATCAGACATGTTTCAACAGTGAGCCTGGTGTGTGTGTGTGTGTGTGTGTGTGTGTGTGTGTGTGTCAATGGTTATAGGCCTGATAAATTTACCAAATGGGCTGTTCCTTAAAAGTCACATGTCAGTCAGATAAACTTTGCCTCTTTCTCTTTCGTATAGAGCTCTTCAAATCACAATTACAAAAGCAACCAGGAATTCCACAGGAGGCAAGCCTGACGCTCTTCCTCCCCTCCTTAAATCTCTAACTCTCTCGTCACACTCTTTCAGGGGCTGCTATGGCAAGCCGAGTCTGGGGGGGGATTGGAGGGATGGTAGGGGGTTGATGTGTGAATTTGGATGCACTATCACATTCCTCTCTCTGTGGCCATGACAACACCGACTCCCGAGCCCCTTTTGTCTGCCTCGTTATCCCAGTGCTCCATGCCAGACAAAGGAATCACTCCTACTCAAGTCTTTTTATATGTCAAACTAATGACAGCGAACTATCAATCACTCGCTGACCTGGCAAAGGTGTCCAAGTTTCTAATAGGCTTCAATTTAGCATGGACATTACCATGTGAATTTTATTTAAAAAAAATTTTTTTGCGTTTTCTGCAGCTCAAAAGGCATTGACAGTGCGGGTATCTCAAAAAAAACATTCCAAGAACCAATTTTCATTATCTGAGTAATCCAAAGAAAAATCTATGAAAGTTAAGCATTAACCTTTGACTCTTGGGTCAAAATAATGTTATTATTATTCTTATTTATATGTATTTTTTACTAAACGTGAAATAATATACATTCACAATTAATTTCTGTACTATTTTAATACCTATAAGTCTTTATTAGTTGGTATGTTATAATCTTCCACATAAAAAAAGTATGTGATATATTTGTGTTTGATTTGGAGATTGGGTTACTGTCTGTTTGCATGTTTTCCCTTTAACCATGTGGGATTCCTCCTGCTCCTCTTTTTTTCTTTCACTTCCCATAAACATGCCAGGGAGTGGATCGACAATGTGTAATTGCCCCTGGGGATAGATGAGAATGTGACATAAAATCCAGAGTGTATTTCTGCTTTGCACCCAGTCATGGTCGGTGTCATGGGGCGGCTCGACCGGGCCAGGCCTACACAGGCAGGCAGGCAGGCAGGCTTGCTCCACCAATCATCACCCATCCATGGATTTTAAAAACATATTTTTATTCAACACATTTTAATAATTGTAATTGATAAATAAAATGGAAAGTAAATAAATTACAAATAAGAAAAAAAACATTGTGATGACATGTATGACGTAGTAATGACACTGAAAAAAACATTTTCTAATGAATATTGATTACAGAAAATACAATATATATTGGTTGAGATTCATTGTTGGTAGGATACTGTATGTTAATTGCTTTAATATCAGCTACCTTTTGTGTGTGTGTGTGTGTGTGTGTGCACACGCCCATGCTCTCTAATTCTCCCAAGTATGGCCTTAAATTTGTCTGTCATTTGTAAGTGAAAAACTTTTCAGGCACACAAAATTTTTAGGTGTTTTATTTCACTTAAAACTCTCTGTCTCTCACTTGGCCTCAAATTGTATTTTGACTCCTGACACTTTCTCAACACCTCTCGGTAGAAAAAGAAATGCTGGAAGATGCTTAAGTCTAATCGACTGTTTCATTGCTAATAAGAAACTGCCAATCAGAATTGGCCTTCTTCTTGTTTCTAATTGGTCAGTTTTTTTTTTTTTGTATTAATAATGATGTCATATGACTTGACTTGTTGAGCAGCAGTGCTACCTTGTGGGGCTGTTGGACAAGAATTGCAGTACTAGCTGTCTGTGTTTGGTACTGTATTGTAAGAAACCGTCCTGCGTTTTTGTTTCAGGTTGCTAAGTACAGTATAATGTTACTTGATTGAAAATTGTAGGATTTGTCGCCTATACAGTGTTCAAGAATAAGAAAAGTATGAAAATGTACAAAGGTTCATGCAATGCAGATACACTGATTACTAAAAAAGTGCTTTTTATTTCGTATTATTAGGATAGTATTATGAATAGCTGATCCACTTCTGTTGGTTTTGTGTGAGATGTGCTGATATGGTCCGTCACTTTTGCTTGCTCCATCTTTCCCTGGTCCAGACCGGCTCCGGGAAGACATACACCATGGGAACGGGTTTCGATGTGAACGTCAGCGAAGATGAGCATGGAATTATCCCACGGGCGGTGAGCCATCTCTTCAGGGGCATCGAGGAGAGGAAGCAAGCTGCAATGGAGCAGGGTCGCCCTGTGCCCGAATTCAAGATCAACGCCCAGTTCTTAGAGGTAGGCAGGGCAATTTTTCTTTAAAACCTACCAAGCATTTTAGAGTCAGTCTTTAGAGATCCTTAAGCACATAGGAAAGTTTTTGTAATATTTTTTTTACTTGGGTATACATTCATTTTTGCTCTTGAGTAACAGCAAAAACAAAAAGATTTTTCTAAGGATTAACAACAGAAAATATGATGTTAATCTGTCTAATCCCTGTGTCAAGTGATTTATTCTCTCTGTAAATTCACACTGTACGCAAAACAGTACCTTTTCACTTACTGGGAATATGAGACGCATGTTTACATTACTTTGCAGATAAGAAGCATTAAACAGACGCTTGACAATAGTGTTATTTCTGTGCTAGTTTAAAATGTACATGTCTGAGTATCACCACTTAGCTTTAAATTTAACCTCGAGATAATGCCGATCCAGCATGTGGAGCACCGCGTCTACTCAGAGTTAGAGTTAGATAGCGTGATTATCTTAAAGACAGGGATACGTTCCTTAACTCCAGATCAAATGCTTCTCCTGGGTTATCACCATATGGCTGAGTGTCTGAATACCTCCAAGTGAGCCTGAATGTCCTGAGGTTAGATAAAAGCTAATTAGAGAATTTAGAAAAGAATGATCAAACACTGTTTTTTTTTTGTTTTTTTTTTGTAGTTGTATAACGAGGAAGTGCTGGATCTGTTTGACACTACACGGGATTTGGAAGCCAGAAAGCAGAAATCAAACATTAAGATCCATGAGGATGCTAACGGAGGGATCTACACAGTGGGAGTCACCACACGCACAGTCTCCACTGAAGCTGAGGTTAGGTTTACAGCTGACTCTAGCTGTATATGTCTACTTTAAGCCCAGGCCAATATTGAACATATTTTACTGCATAATTCCAGCATAACATTTAGGTAAAACTTGGAATTTAGAAATTCACCATAAAAGATCTATAAACCTGACTGTGCTGGATAAACTGACAAAATCAGTAGGATTTATTCATGGTGTGTTTAGCCCAAGTGATTCATGCATTCAGTCCAGCTCTCATATAATCTGCATAATAGGTGCATCATTTTTGGAATTCTTTTATCAAGAACATGACTGCTCATGCCATAACTGTGTTAATAGAATTTGTACTGTGGGTAGCATCCAGTTGTCAGAGTTGTAATTACAGCACAGTTCAGTTAAAATTGTTACATAAGTAAGTGAACAAAGGGTATCTTAATTTTCCCTTTTTGACATAATTAATACAAAAACACAGTGAGACTACTTGCCACCCAGTCATAACATTGTTGTAGTAACCAGTAACCACAATTAGTCAAACAAAAGTGCAATATTACAGTCTTATTTTAATGTTTATTGTTATTATAATATTATATTATATTATAAATATATAATATTGCTAGATCACATCAGATGGAACATGTGTAATATAATATGTTAAGTGCTATCTATCTATCTATCTATCTTTCTATCTATCTATTTATATATCTATCTAGTCACACTTTTTTTTTTTTTTTTTTTGTGAGCTCAGATGATGCAGTGTTTGAAGTTAGGCGCTCTTTCCCGCACCACCGCCAGCACCCAGATGAATGTCCAGAGCTCACGCTCCCATGCCATCTTCACCATTCACCTGTGCCAAGTCCGTGTCTGTGACTCTAGCAGTGTAGGTGGCACCACTAACACACCAGCAAAAGCCCTACTTTTTATATTGTGTATGCAGCTACATTTTACTCTCTGCTCCCTCTGACTCCTCACTCTTCCCCCTCGGCTCCGACTCCTCACCCATTAACCCTCTACGCAAATCTGCTGAAAATTTTATTCATTGCAACATCAGTACTTGTTGTGACATCTTCATAACACATGATATTTAACAATATTTAGGTCAACATTAAACGATTTAATATTGATATAAACATTTAGATTAATTTTCAATCATCTAGTTTTATTGTAACTATAATTTCATCCAGTATTAAAGAGGTATTCTCGATACCCACAGAAAACAGATATTATGTAATTGACCACAGTATCACTATTACATTGTCTTATTATCCAGCCATAATATATAATAAGAACTTTTGTGTTGATGTCATGCAGCTGTTTTTAGTCTTGTCCCATTATAAGTAGGGATGGGAATCACCAGGGGTCACCTGATTATCACGATACCTAGGTGCCTATTTGATTTGTATTGCAAATCTGTAAATATTATGATTTTATAAAAATCACGATTTGATATTAAACTTTTTATTTTTTTTCTATTGCTGCCTACCAAGATGTGAATAGTTAGAGCACACCACCTTTAGGATTATAGAGGAACTACAACATTTTGTCACCTTAAATGCAAACATATATTTAAAAATTGATTTTTTTAAGTCAGTGTTGCGATACATGAATCACTGCATGAAAGAATTGCTACATGCAACTAAAACAATCTCCCCCTTCCCATCTCTAATAATTTGAATCTGATTTGCAATGCAGATGGAGTTCTCCTTTTTAATATTCTTTACCTGATAACATTTTAATCCTTCCTAATTATATCCTTCTCTAGAACAATGAGACAGACAACAGGCTGGCCAATGGCTCCTCAGAAATGAACGAGTTTGAAACCCTCACTGCCAAGTTTCACTTTGTGGACTTGGCCGGATCGGAGCGGCTAAAGAGAACAGGAGCGACGGGGGACAGAGCTAAAGAGGGCATCTCAATCAACTGTGGACTGGTATGGTTCAGTGTGGCGCACATTTGAACAAAATGAGGAAAAAAGATGATAAGTATAAGAATTGTTTTCTTTTGGAATAAAATTTCATATCAAACAACAACTCCATCACATGTTAAACGTCCCCTAGAGCCAAGGGCTTTTCTTTGCCCATGTATTGTTTTATGCAACAAAAGAAAGCATATTTCTCCAGGAATGAAGGACAGTTGTGATAAGAATCTACTTTGAGAAGCTAAATGTTTTGTGTTGTGGTCCACATCGCCATCTGGTGGTGTTTTACATATACAGCATTATTTTATCTCTGAAAGGTTTGAGTTTTTATATTGTTATTGTCTGTGTGTTTCATACAGCTAGCTCTGGGCAATGTCATCAGTGCTCTGGGAGACAAGAGCAAGCGGTCCACACATGTGCCATATCGTGACTCGAAGCTCACACGCCTCCTGCAGGACTCTTTGGGAGGCAACAGGTCTGCATCTCAAGATCGTAAAACTATACCTAGCTTTGATATTGGTAAAAAAGGTTTTTGAGTAAATTATTATTTTTTTATTTATTTAGCACATCATCTCTACTGTACTGTTTTAAATAATGCCCATAAAATGGTCATTTTGTTAATCATGAGGACACACCGTTTTTGACACATAAGCTTTGCAGATCATTTACAGTTTGGACATGCATCAAGCTAAATGTGCAGAAGTTGTTCTTTAAAAGTTATTACATGTAAAATTGAAGTGGAAAAAACTTGCACATGAAATTGCAATTCAACAACTTCTATCTCTCCATGTTTATTTCTCTTTGTCTGTCTGTTTCTCCTACCCCCTTCAGTCAGACAGTGATGATAGCCTGTATCAGCCCCTCGGATCGGGACTTCATGGAAACCCTGAACACTCTAAAGTATGCTAACCGGGCACGTAACATCAAGAACAAGGTTATGGTGAATCAGGACCGAGCCAGCCAGCAGATCAGTGCTCTTAGGACTGAGATTGCGCGGCTGCAGATGGAGCTCATGGAGTACAGGACGGTGAGAGGGAAGGGAAGGAATAGTGAGACAGAATAGTATGCAGGTTTTGGGCTGTTGAGACATAGCTCTGAATCCTGTCTCACTCAGTGGTAATACTCAATATGCAGTGTTTCCTACAGGTCTAAAATACTAGCGGTGGTAGCCAGTGGAACATTACCTGCCAGCACAAAAGTGGTCAACCACATACAACAAATACATATGACCTTGAACACAATATTATGATTTATTTGGTATTTCTATAAATTTTACATTTTAGAGATCCAAACTACCATCCAAACCATCCACTCCATCTACCCATATAGTAAGAGGAAGTAAGAACAAATGAAGAACTTAACACTTTTTGGTGTACAAACATGACACTGTTTGTACAGATTTTTTAAAACGGTGGGCAACTATACTTGTGTGGCGGTCAATATATTTAAGCCCAATTATACTCTACTGTGTCTGTGGGAAACACTGTTATTAATGAAAAAAATTATTTAAAGATGAAATTATATGGTGCAATCAGTGAAGAAATATCTCTGTTGTTCTGCATGGTTGGACAGGGTAAACGTATGGTTGGAGAGGATGGCCTGGAAAGCGTTAACGATATGGTTCACGAGAACACCATGCTACAGACGGAGAACAAGAACCTGCGTATACGTGTCAAGGCCATGCAGGAGACCATCGATGCTCAGAGAGCTCGGCTAACACAGATATTAACTGAGCAGGCCAGCCAGGTCCTAGGTAGAGCAGGTATGCTTGAACAGGACCACTTCACTCACCACCTCACACCATACCCACCCAACCATTAACAGCACACAAATCTTAAAAAAGTTTATGACCATTCGTTTGGAATAAATTGCAATGAATCATGTAGTGGTTTATTTAGTGTTTTACCTAACAGAAATTGTTTTAATTTATTAAAGAACATTATTCTTTAGCTTTATAGTTTATAGTTATATTTAATAATGTGAAAGTTTTGAAAAACAAGGCTGGGATTTTAATAGCTACAAACAGTCTTGAGCTTACAGTAACAGAATAAAACTTCCTGAAGGAACAGCTTTATGTTTTACTGTTACAAAGCACTGACATTGGAAACTTTCAGGAACGTTAAATAAATGCATTCCTATAAATGTATAAAGTCTTACCATATGTTATTTTCTTTATTAAATATCCTTTTAATTTGACACTTTTGCCCAGTGTGATTCAAGAATTCATTAGGACTATGGTGGAGGTTTAGTCACTAGTCTTAAACCCAGTGTCAAAATGTTATGGTGAACTCCCCTGTATTAGATTGTGTGATATAATTCCTAATACCCTGAGTTGAACTATAATTATACTTAACTTAAATGTAGTTAAGGTGGTCATCCTATTGAAGCTGTTTTTTAAGATTCAGATTTCTGATAGTATTCTAGAAACTGCATTCTGGTTTTTGTAATTCACGTGAGCTTTTTTTTCCTGCTGTTGCTTTGCAGGTGAAGGAAATGAGGAAATTGGCAACATGATCCAGAATTATATCAAAGAAATTGAGGAGCTCAGGTATATTGTAGAATCACTCTGTCCACTGTATATATATGTGTATGTGTGTGTGTGTGTGTGTTTGCGCGCATGCTTGTGTGTGTGCCTATGTGTGTGTTTCCTTTGGCCTGTGTATGTATCCAACTGAAATAGTTTTTGTGTGTGTTGATATGTTGGTATTTTATGTTCTCCAGGGCCAAGCTCTTAGAGAGTGAGGCAGTCAGTGAAAGCTTGCGTAAGAACCTTTCCCGTGCGGCCACACGCTCCTCGCTATATGGAGGAAGCACCTCGTTCTCTACCACTCTCACCGGCCAAGAGCAAGAGGCATCAGACATAATCGAGCTTGCCAAGAAGAACCTGGAGAAACTCAAGAAAAAAGAGAAGAAGAAAAAGAAGAGGTGAGACATCTCTCACACCTGCAAGTTATCAGGATTTCAGAGTCATGTTATTTTCGACTGTTTGGGGTAATTACCTATTGGCACTGTGCCCTGGCCCTCCATGCTCTGGGTTCTGTGCACACCTGCTGGAATCACTTTTGTAATTCCTCGTTATAGAGAATGACAACTGTGATTATAACACCAGACAGTGATTATTTTCTCTATGGAATTCATTTGACAAGCCCTACTAAGTTTTAACATGTATTTAGGTCTGTTATTGTATTCTTTGCAAAGTTTAGACAGAATAAATGCAGCTAATAACCTAAATACTTTTTGTCATGACAACAAGACAAAACTAATAGTGTATTTTTATTTATTTATTTCACAGAAGCCATAGTGACATAATTTAGACCAGCATATATTGTACAGTAGGTATGGGCAACTCAGACTTAGGGTCCTTGTTCAAACGCCTAAAAGTGGATCTCTGGCTTCGGATTTGAGCAACGCCACTAAGTTAAATGTATATTGCATTGCATAAAGTCTCACTTGTACAATGCTACAGTTTCTGCCAAATTGGTTAAGAATATTAGCTTCTTCATTTTGCCAAGAAAAAACGTGCAGGGTATTAGCTATGTTTTTTCATCCTACAACGGAGACAGTACCATTTCAACGTAGACAGGAGCAATTCAGACCTACCGGCCTTGTTCTAAAGCGTAACAGCGGTTCCATGGTCTAGGCTTCAAGGTCAAGACTTTTTTGCTCACTTAACCTGAACTTGAAAATCAACAATTCGTGATAGTCATGGTTCCCGGTCATAATAGTATTAACTTTAGCGGAGTAAAGTTTTGTCTCTACTGATCTCTACAGATTTTGTTGTCCAGCTTGCTACTGAGATAATTTCACCAGATTTTATAAATTTTACTACTTTTTGGGATTTTTCTCCCGATTTTTCTCCCTAATTTAGTGGTGTCCAATTCCTCCCAGTCACTAGGGGGCTCCCAC
>JAOVVA010000016.1:5699912-5710111 GCA_028565275.1 Leiocassis micropogon
TACAGCATCACCCGGGGATCGAACCAGCGATCTCCGGATGATAGGGCGAGCACTTTACCACTGCGCCACTCGGAGGCGATTTCACCAGATTTTAGTAATTATTGGGTTTTTTAATGTTGATAATTGTAAATCCTAGACATCTAGCTAGCATTAGCTAGTCTGACAGAAAATTGACTAAAACAAACAAAATTTACAGGATTTCTTAGAGGAAGTTATAATTCATTCACTTTATTGTTGCTGCAAGCTAGCTAGCTAACCTGATAGGATCTCAAAAGGAATTTAAAATTGTACATATTCTGTTTCTATTCTTTATTGCTAATGCTAGTTAATCTAAGCTAACTAGACTTATTATTTGACAAAACTTTGTTTTAAGATAAAAAATAAAATGGGTCAAAAATGAACAGAGTTAAAGCATTGGTGTGTTCAAACCAAGTATTACACCTCAGAAACAATAATCTAGCAAAGGCCTTTTTACTTACTGTTGTTTCTTGGTGTACTCTCTTACCTCCACTCACTTTTCTTATCTGAAGACTACAGCAGATGGAAAAATGTGTCTGTGACGACCCTGAGGATGACAGGTTTGATCTCAGAACTTCACCACTAATCCTTTAACATCACTTAATATATACGGTATACTGATTACTGTACATTCAGGTGGATGGCATCATGGGGGAAACAGACCACTCTTATACTCTAATTCATCTCTAACATTAGTTACCTTGTTCTTTATCCAAACTTTTATTAATTAAATGATAGAAGTGCCCCTGGTTTATTGCAGATTAAAATATATTAATTGCTTAACATGAATTAATTGCTCTGAATGACTCGCGTATGTACGGTACTTTGTGTAACCTCAGAATCCATGGGTTTCTTAAATCACTAAATGAATGATCTTAATTTTCCTAATGTGTGACAAAGATACAGAGAAAAAAAAGGCAAGACAACAACTACAAAAACTGTTATAATTGCAATAACGTGTTTGTTTTTCTTAACATTCAATAACATTAAACTCTGCTTAGTGATCATATTAATAATTTATTCTATTGTACATCCTTAAGCATGGCGGCACGGTGGTGTAGTGGTTAGCACTGTCCCCTTGCACCTCCAGGGTCTGGGTTCGATTCCTGGCCAGACTCGATTCCCGTCTCTGTGTGCATGGAGTTTGCATGTTCTCACCGTGCTTGGTGGGTTTCCTCCGGGTACTCTGGTTCCTTCCACAGCTAAAGATAGGGAGGTTAGGCTAATTGGCGTTCCCAAATTGCCCATAGTGTGTTTGTGTGTGTGTGTGTGTGTGTGTGTGTGTGCCCTGTGATGGATTGGTACCCTGTCCAGGGTGTACCCCCGCCTCGTGCCCTAAGCCTCCTGGGATAGGCTCCAGCTTCCCGCGACCCTGAATACAGGATAAAGCGGGATAGGCGATGAATGAGAGTGAGACATCCTTAAGCATAGCAGTAGATTTGGGGCATGATTTCCAATTATGTTTAATTTCTGTTTTTTTTTTTTATGTATATTCAGTTATTTAGTTACTAACTTATGTATTTTTTTACAGTGTTATTAAAGAGGAGGGGCCTGACAACGACCAGGACAAAGAGCCCTCAGACAGAACCAGTGAAGAGCAAGAGGCAGTAGGTTTTTGTTAATATTTCAACTATTAAATAATGTAAGAGTTTTTAATGTACAGTATTTGCCTTATTTAAAGAAATATATTTTATTAAATGTTTATGCAGTTTGGATCTAGTGGATAGAGATTAAGTTTAAAAGAAAAAAACATTTGAGTATTATTGAGTTATGTTTTTAAACTTTATTTTATCTTTACATTATGATGTCATACAGTACTGGCCCCCCAAAGAGTCACTCTCATTTCTTCATATTAAATTATGTACATTAAATTAAAGAAAAGGGAACAAATATTTTACTGTTACAGGCTACAAAGTGCCTATGGATACAATAAAAAAAGTGGCTGTTTTCTGCAGCAACCTTGTTTCCCCTCTCGTCTGTTGCAACCATTCAGCATTAACAGTATAGTAATTACCGGCCTGATAATCTGTCATCATCTGCACCTGTTTCCCCCGGTTCATGTCTAAAGTTAGATGGTGTATAATACCTGTACTTAATCAAAAAACATTCCTCTGAAAATTCTCAGGGACTGGACTGAAAATGAGAACCAAAAACTTGCCATAAATGAGAGCCTAAAAAGTCCTTCAGGAAGACTGAGAACTATTCCTCTTTATTTAAAAACTTTTCCTCCACTACATTTAAAAAAAAAAAACCCCAGAAATTCTGGCTCTTTAAAAGCAAAATATAAAGAAAAGAGGAATGACCCAAGAGTTTTGAACAGTACCTTATTGCATGTTATATTCAGTTTGTAAAATAACACGGCAGTACTACTTCAAGAATCACATACTGTAACTGCAGGAGAACTACAGTTAATTTGATTTGCCACATGTGACTGATTGTATAGGAAGGAAGCGATCATGAGGAGGGAGATGATTGTGAGGGAGAGGAAGACGAGGACGATATGGAGGCAGACGAGAGCTCAGAGGAGTCAGATTTGGAGCAGGACGAAAAAGGTAAAAACAGCTATTGTTACAAGGTAACAAATTTAAAAAATTTAAAAAAAAATTACAATTGGATAAAAAGCATTTTAGTAGAATAGAATGGTAAACGGACAGTGTCACGACACCCTGTTGTTAAATATTTCCCTGTTACACAGTTGTGTTTTATTCCTTATTTGACCAAATGTTAGTTAATCTACACTGTTACAAGTCATCTACTGATCAGTGAAGTGCCTGTGTATGGTGTGTGATTATTCACAGACAGTGTTCAAGAAGACCTGGCCAACATTACTTGTGAGATTGCCATTAAGCAGAAGCTGATTGATGAACTGGAGAACAGTCAGCGGCGTCTCCACACACTGAAACAGCAGTACGAGCAGAAACTCATGATGCTGCAGAACAAGATCCGAGACACACAGCTGGAGAGAGATCGGGTGCTACATAGCATGGGTATGCCACTTTCTTCACAATATTTGTGGATGTGATATTACTTAAAATGAATTTACAAACGGTTTTATATTTAGAAAAACTGAGGCATCGGCTTACAATCCAGGCGACACGTTTTTTTATTTTAAAATCTACAGAATGCCTTACTTTAAACCACAGACAGAGAACCTTTTAAATTGAATCTATTTTCCCATGTGGGGTCATGTGGATTGGTATTACATGCCAGAAACAAATGCAAAATCTGTCTTTTTTTTTTTCTTCTGAAAAATCTAATAATATGCCAAGAGGTAATTTAATTTCTTTTGGCGGCGTGCATCTGTGCTTAGTAAAATTCCTTTATGAAATTCAGAGCTGCATATTTATCCACATTCACATATTAATTCAAAATTACACATTTATCAAGTTCATTACTCATTAGTGATTTTATAAAAGACAACCCACCACAGAGTGAACAGAAAACTTTTTTATTTATATATTTTTTTCTTTTTTTACACAAATGCTATACGCATACTAAAAATTAAGCATCAGTGTCATTTATTTCCAGCTTGCTAATTACTCCCTGTACAGTTTATGGGTATTAATTCATCAGTAGCCTCAGAAGAATCGCTGAATATACTGTCGGTTTGTATTATTATCGAAGCTGGCATGTTCTTGCAGGTTCAGTAGAGGCAGGCACAGAGGAAAAGGCGAAGAAGATCAAGGCTGAGTACGAAAAAAAGTTGAGTTCAATGAATAAGGAGCTGCAGAAACTGCATTCGGCTCAGAAGGAGCATGCACGACTGCTAAAGAACCAGTCACAGTATGAGAAACAGCTCAAGAAGCTCCAACAGGAGGTTTCTGAGATGAAGAAGACAAAGGTATGTATACGTATATTTACATTTACAAAAAAAATCTGTTGGTATAAGCAAATTTTGTCATGCAATTTGCGTCCATCAAATTGCATGTCTAAGTTATATGTTTAAGCATCATGTTTAAGTATCAGTAATGTCATGGTCAGGTTGGCCTAATGAAGCAAATGAAGGAGCAGCAGGAGAGGAGCCGTGGCTTAGAAACCCGTCGCAACCGTGAAATCGCCACACTCAAGAAGGACCAACGCAGACAGGAGGTAGGGAGACTCCAAGCTCATTCAAGTCCAGGCCAAAAGTTTACAAACGACCTTGACATATGTATATGTACATTTAACGTTCATATGTGTTTTCCTTGTACAGCACCTGCTACGGCAGCTGGAGGCTCAGAAGAGACAGCACGAGATCATCCTGAAGAGGAGAACAGAAGAGGTGAGAGAAACAATCAAAAGAAAAATACTTTGGTACACTGGTTTATATGGGCAATATGGAGATTTCCGTAAATCTGTGATATAGAATCAACCATACAGATGTGTCACAATGTCTATAAAGGCTGGTTATTTGAGGTCAAGATGACTGGATTTGTAAAGAATGAAATACGACAAGCTTTTCCTTTGTGTTATAATGAGCTGACACTTAAAACTCTGTACACACTTTTTAATCCATTTGCGTGGCAGTGTCCACCATACGTACAGTAGAAATGATAATATTTTGAAACAAACAATATGAACTTGTAATTTGCTTTGCAAGCACGTACCTTCTGACCAATCAGATTTAAGAATTAAACATTGTCATATAATACAAAACTATACAATGTTGGAAGTGTTTCACGAAGCCACATCTTCATCAGTATATTTTTTTTTTGCTGTGTGTACTATAGGTGACTGCTTTGAGGAGGCAGGTTCGACCCGCCTCAGGAAAGGTGAGCCGGAAAATCAGCTTGCCTGAACCTTTACAGGAGCCTGCTGCACGTCCTGGACCCCTCCGTACACATACTGCTGGAAGTAGTAGTGCACCAAACGGAACTAGGTACTGTTCACCAGCATACAATCCGGCCACTTTCTAAAACAATATAAACTCTGCAGGGAATTTTGGTTTAATTTACAAAACCTCAGCAATTTCAACTGTTCTTTACTGTTCTTAGGTTAAAATGCTTACTACATACGAATGCATAGTTTCTGGAACAAATTATTAAGGGGTTACATGGATATTGGCATTGAGTTTTGAACTATGTTATAGGAAGTACCAAATGCGGTCAGGGGCTTTGGTGTCCTCTACCAAAACAGCACGAGCCAAATGTCAGTCTTTGGAGCGCCGTGTTAGTGACATCATCATGCAGAGGATGACCATCTCCAACATGGAGGCAGATATGAACCGTCTCCTCAAGGTGACAGATGCAGTAGACTGGTCAATCATAGTTCTATTGTCAAATAATACTTACATGACAAACTGAGAAATTAAGGCTATAGTGCTATTCTGTAAACTGATTAAGAATCTTATTTTTGTTTTTGTTTTTTGCTCTGTGCGTGTGTTCCAGCAACGGGAAGAGCTGACCAAGCGCAAAGAGAAAGTGTTAAGGAAAAGGGATAAGACCGTATCAGAGGGCAGTGACACGGACAGGACCGTCCAGTCTCTCAATGAGGAGATGGAGTCTCTCACAGCCAACATTGACTACATCAATGACAGCATCGCTGACTGCCAAGCTAACATCATGCAAATGGAAGAAGCTAAGGTACACACAGTTATAAATATACTAGTAGGCAATTAGTTCCTGCATTAGTTAACATCTAGATTTGACTGATGTATTAATAGTAGCTTCTTTGCATAAATTAATTTAATTATTTTAGGCTAATAGTAGACTACAGTAGTTTTTCTTTAGTGTTTTTATTTTCTATGTCCTATATATGTTCTATGTTATAATACTGGAATATTGGATTTAAAAACTTTTTGGAATTTTTGGAAAAATTTGGAATTATGTAATTAAAACCATCAAGAACTGTGATGAAACTGGCTCTCATGAAGACCAGCCAGAAGAACAAGATCAAAACTTACCACTGCTGCAGAGGAGAAGTTCATTTAGAATTACCAGTGTCAAAACTCACCAAGTAACAGCACCTCAGATTACAGCTGTTATGGAGGATTTACAGTGCATAAGTAGCAGACACATCTTAAAATCAAATGTTCAGAAGACAGTATTGCATATTTTGGATGTCTTTAACATTTGTTTTACAGTGTAGAAAGAAATAAAAATCAGGAAAGACCATGGAATGAGAAGGTGTGTCCAAACTTTTGACTGATACTGTACATTTATGTGGCATAAATTTCCTGTAGGAGGAGGGTGACACAGTAGATGTCTCCGCAGTGATCAGCTCCTGCACTTTGTCAGAGGCCCGCTTCCTCCTTGACCATTTCCTCTCTTTGGCCATCAATAAGGTAAAGAAGACACACACTGATTTTTGAGAATTGTGCAGGGTGCCATAGACACTACTCCCAAGATCATTTCATTTTACTTTTATAGCTTACCTCTAGCCAACACTGCAAAAATAAATGTCACTGTTTGAACAACATTCAAATTTTAATAGTATTTGAAGTGTCAACATTTATTTATGACTTTATGTAAGAGTGGCCAGGTATAGTAGGAAGGTATATTAATCTCAAATATAAATGTAATCATGTTGTAAATACATTTTGTTTCTAAGACTGACTTTCAGATTTATTCTTTTTTCATAGTTTTTTTTTTTTAACTATGAGCTTGTGGGAAAAATTGGCTTGAAACTAATAGTACATTCAACCTAATTAACCTGAGAATAAGACAGTACTCTACAATGTTGTTACCTATTATATTTGATTGATACATCTCTTAAATCATAAAAAATTTCAGTGGAATTTTTAAAAGAATTTTATAACCCTAATGAAAAAGCAAATAAAACAGCAGTGTGTACTTGTGTGTACTAATGGTGCATTTTCTATCTTCAGGGCCTGCAGGCGGCACAGAAAGAGTCTCAGATCAAAGTAATGGAGGGCCGACTGAAGCAGACAGAGATCAACAGCGCTACTCAGAATCAACTTCTCTTCCATATGCTAAAGGAGAAAGCCGAGCTCAACCCAGAACTTGACGCTCTACTCGGGAACGCTCTGCAAGGTGCAGCTTCCCTGCACACACGTCAACTCACACACTCACACATGCATGTACCTCACCCAGCACTAGCATGGCTCTCATATTCTACACTCCAGCCTGGCCTTTATGAGTTTGATCTTGATTTACTTTTATCTTTTTGTCACCCAAACCCAAACAGAGCTAGGTAATACAGCAGCTGGTAAGTAAGTCCCCAAAACTGTATGTGAGTACATGCATCTCTGTCGGCCTAACCAGAAACTGTAACAGTAGTAATGTGCATGGGGTCTACCTTTCCCAAAAACCTCATATTCTGACCTTTTAAACAAGCCCACATTTAAACCAGCTAAACACTCCTCTTTTTCCTCTTCATTAGGATGATAACTGTTGGGATTTAGAGGGTATTCGAGTACTATAGTTTCTGCTTTTTGTGTCTCCCCTGAGCTCTTTTCAGTAGGTAGAATGCTTGCCCTCAGAGTCACACTACAGGACGTACTGTAGTGTTGTAGATGTTTTAATGACTTACTAACAGCTTCAGGGTTACTGGCTTCTCTTGACTTGACTACCTGTATCTACTGTACACCCTTATGTTGTGTTGAACCCTTTTGTGGGGAGTTGACGCTTTTCCTCTGAGCTGTTTCCAATTTCACTGTTTCCCAATGGCTTAGTTGTCCTTAGATGTTCCTTGCATGCTATTTGCTTTCTTCTAAACATTCAGCTAACACTAAGCCTCAGTTACCCTCATGAAAGTAATAAGTCTTGTCTTGAGTCTTGAGGTGTGCCTCATTTCTTCATATCATTTCCATAAATTAAATTGCATTAAGTAGATTACATTAAAGAATTGGGAACAAATGTTTTGCTGCAACAGATTGAACCAGATAAAGTAACTTAAGATGCAAAAACTTAAGACGTGAAAAATTGGTGGTTTATGTAACAACCTAAGCAGCAACCACATTTCTCCTTTTAGCTGTTCTAACCACTTAGCATTTGCATTTTCACATTTCAAATTTCTCAAACAGGATTTTTTTTAGAACCATTTTAAAATAATCATTACTCCCAAATGTCAAACGTTAAAACTTTGCATTGAAAGGTTTTATTCAAGCTCCAATGCATGATGTTCCATGTACATCTACATTTACAAAGTAAACTCACCCACCCACTCTATACCGCTTTATCCTGTATTCAGGGTTGTGGGGGCCTGTAGCCTAGCCCAGGAGACTTGGGGCATGAGGCGCGGTACGCCGTAGTCATGGTGCCAATCCATCGCAGGGCATACACACACTCACACACCACACTCATTCACAAAGTACACTTTTAGAAAAAAACATACGATACTAACCTTATGAGTAATGGTTAACAATGAGTTCTCAGCATCATCCACCATCAACATTTGGTAAGGTGGCTCCTTCCACCCTATGATCCTTGCAGAGACTGTTTTGGTAAAATATATTTGTTACTTTCTCCCCAAAAATGAGAGCTCAAAATATACTTCTTGCAGAAAAATATTCAGCAAGTTTCCTCAGACCTCCACACATGTTAGCTTTCATTGGTGTCTGGCAACTAGTGAGATATAGCTACTGTATGAATTGGAATCGGATATTTTCTAAGTGCACTATTTAATGCTACAGTATGTGGGCCAGTGTGTGCATACATGTATTTGGGCGAGTATTACGAGTTTGGGCTAACTATGTCATGGCCTGTATATTCTGTGCTCATTCAGAGAATGGTGAGGAGAGCAGCAGTGATGAATCTGATCGGAGTCCAGCTACTGAGGGGAGGTAATACAAACCAACACAATAAATCAGCGACTAGTTGTAAACAAATGCTATAAATGATGTATTGGTTTCAAACACACTACCATTTAACCATAACCATTGTTCATCTGCTTATTCACTGTGACATGTGTCTCCATCATCTGCACACTTTAATGAGTCGTGACCAATGACCAATCAACACTAACATTTATCCTTGAGTTGATCTGCTTGTTGTGCCTTATGTCATTCCATGGTAAAGGTCTCAGTGGGGATTCGATTTGTCTGTTTCAGCTCTTTGGCCTCAGATCTTCTGAAGTTGTGTGCAGAGTCCAAACCCAGAAATAAGGTATGATACAGCACAGTACATTAAACATGTATCCATCACCGGAGTATGAGATCATAGTAGAAGTTTAAAAGGGAATTTAAATTAACTGGATGGTTTAATACATCATTACCTACAGCTTATTCATAACATCCTTGTCTATTTTCATTCTGGTATAATGAACTGTTTTTTAACAATTGAATTTAAAGAGCATAATTTGAGATAAAGTGATCTTAAGCTTGATGATTAAATTGTGACCGAACACACCATGCTTGAAATCTTTTGTGATGGTACTGCAAGTTGACTTAACACTGTTCATGGTCTTATTAGTTTGTTTAACTACAGTTCACAGTAAATTGATCTCTATTTCTGCAGCTCTGTGTGCTGCTCTACAGTATATATTCTAGTGTATAAAATGAACATTAAATAATTGTCTGTAATGGAGCAATGTACCATAATGGCACAACATTTCTGTTTTGCATTGGTTATGATGAGACCATAATAATTTGCCCTTGCCATCAGTTTGTATCAGGAATATAATGGACATGTTTTTCATAAATTTTGTGTTTAGTTCACTGCAGTAAATTGCAAATGAGGTGTTACTGTACATCACCCCTAGTCATTAATTTGTGGTAAATTTCTGGCTGAAATTTGTGCACTTCTCAGGCGTTTTATTAAAGTTATTTGAAATGTCTAATAGGCAACTAGATTTGCTCTAATGCTGACATTTCACTGCTTATTTCTGCTGTGTCTGAAGTGTTACACAGTAGCTGCATTTAAACTGAGAATATTTTTTTACTCTGATTTAACTGTTTACATGAACTGCATGTAGCATTTCGTAACATGTGAACATGGTTCTTACCACTATGAAATGTCTAATGCAATTTAATGGCAGCAATTTAACAATTTAAGTTTAGGTTAAGTCTGAAATAAAAGTCTGGTGCGAGAGAGTTCTTCTTACTGAGTTTTCTGATCAGAAATGGACACAACATTTTCTTCTCAAAAACTCGTAACCTCACCTAATAATACCACCATGTTGAGCAAACATGAGCAGAAAGGTAAGATAGAAAGAATCAGAACAAGTGTTTACATGGCTAATATTTACTTGTTGGTGAGATTATCAAAGGTTCACACACCTCCCCTCTCATTCTAATTGAACAA
>JAOVVA010000016.1:5710211-5721873 GCA_028565275.1 Leiocassis micropogon
GTTTACATGGCTAATATTTACTTGTTGGTGAGATTATCAAAGGTTCACACACCTCCCCTCTCATTCTAATTGAACAATTTGTTTTGATCAGGCCAGAGCGGGTCAGACTATTGCGATTAAGGTGATTACATAATGCAGTTTTATTACAATTTGCCTATTATTCTGATCATTAACGTAATATTGTGGACCATGTACATGCAGCTTGTGAGTCATCTTGACTTACTGTCGCTAGATTCATGAGTTCTGAAATTTTCTACAATTCCTCACCAGGCTCGAAGAAGAACCACCACCCAGATGGAGCTACTGTATGCTAACAGCGCTGACCCTGATGCCCCTCTGGACGATTTCTCAACTCCTCTCCTATCCATTCCTGAAAGCTCAGAGGGCATTGTTCCCCTAGTGTCCCCTTTGTTGGACAGAGACCTGGCCACAACTTTATCATCCAGAACAAGCATTATGTATGTCTCACTACATTATTGTTTGTTTATTAAATAGAAAAAAGATCAGCAAGCATTCAGAAAGTCAAGCGCTTAGGTCAAATATCAAAGATTTAGATATTCTTGTGTTAATATGTTGTATAGTGGATTTTAAGTAGTTTATTTGCACCACACAGGTCTGATGTCAGGTCTCCTACAGCGATGGAGAAGAGGTCAATAGAACGCTCGCCTCTGACACGCAGGTCACATCAGGAAAGGAGTCAGATGTCCACTGACAAGCCCAAGAGTCAAGACATAAAACAGTAAAAGTTTAAGTGCATTTTTACAGCAGTAGTTGACACAACGTTTTACATACTATGAGGGGTGTTCAAGTCAAACCAGGATTTTTTAATGTGCAGTATAACAGACCACAGTTATGAGAGTAAAAGCTCCCTTTATATTTTTTATATAATCCCCTTCTACACTATTGCACTTATCCAAGTGTTTCTTAGGTGCTTGGATACCGTTGGACTGTCTGCTTCACGTCTGAAATTCTGACCTCCCATGAAATGCTTTAATGACCCAAATTTATGGAAATGGCTTGGAAAGAGGTCAGGACTGTAGGGGAGATGTGAGAATGCCAAGTCACAGCCAAGTTTCTGTAATGTGCAAGTGATGTTGGTGAATGATTGTGTGTACAGTTCCTACAGACATATGCGTCTCTTCTGTAAGTTGGCTTAAATTTTCTGTCGATTCACAAACATACTGTATGTCATTCTTTAAAATGTTTGCACCAGTAAATGTCAATTGGTTTTACGCTTTCATTTCATGGACTTTTGTCACAAGTTCCAGTTTGACTTGAATTCCCCTAGTAGTTGAGGATTAAATCTTTAATTAAGTAATTTAAAATGCATGCACTTTTAAATTTAAATAATTAAAAAGTGAATTTTCTTTTAATGACTTTATTTAAGGAATATAATCTGTCTCTTGTGCCTACTCGGTGCGTGCTTAACAACCAAACACTGTTGTATACATTACTACATTTTAATAATTTCTGGCTTGAAGCCTTGCGTGATTGTATTTATGTTCCTTTTCTCTTAACAGATTTGATGACCCTGTAGTTTTTGAGGCTCAAAGGTATCTGTTCTTTACCCTTTCCAAACATACCTCTCTTTTATCACCTCTCTTGATCTTGTAGCTGTTTTATCCTGCTGCCGTTAGGGATGGTCATTTATATTTTTAATAGCTGCTGCTAATGGTCTCCCTTGTCACTTTTTTTGATATTAAGATAATAATGTATTTAGTCAGTCCTTAGACTGTGTGTGTGTGTATGTCCTTTTTCTAGAGGAGTGATCAACCCTGTGTCATGCCCTAAAGGCAGCCAAGCAGCCAAGCTGCAGTGTTTGTATGCAGCAGAGGGACACACTAAAGCCCTGATGTGTGTGGATTCCACTGATGATCTTCTCTTCACTGGCTCAAAGGGTAACACCTCAAAGCTCTCCAACGTTACTTGCACCTCTTTTAAGCAACAGAGCATGTGAGAGAGTGTGTTATGGCTAATAACATGACAGCTGTAATTTAGTTGTAGATCACCACTGCCATGCTGTTGTTTATAATACTGTAAATAAATGTTTAGTATCAGCTAGACACTTACACTACAATGCAGTCATTATGGTCAGTATTGTGTCACCAGACTGGCTCTGGCCCCTTGGGGCATGGCTCCAAAGCACTTCTGGTGGTGTGCTTTGGTGTCTGGCACCGGGATTTTGGCAACTGATCTTTTGGGTGCTGTAGGTTGTGGGGTGGGGCCTCCATGGATTGGACTTGTTTGACCAGTTGGTGCTCAATCAGACTGGGATCTAAGAAATTTGGAGTCTCTGCTTGGGCTCTTTGCCTGGTGCGCTGATGTGCTGTTGTGCCCTGGGTGTTCTGGTGCCTTTCTGACCGCCATTGACTTTTTTTCGCCAATTTATGCTACATTGTTTTTCTGTGGGATCAGACCGGATGGGCTGGCCTTTCGTCTCTGGAGGCATGAGTGACCCTTGGTAGCCCATGATCCTGTTACCAGTTTACTAATTGATAATCTTTATATATAATTGATAATCTTTTTTGCCGTTAATGTTATGGCTGTTCCACAAAAAAAAAACACAATAATAATTTCTACCAGGGGCATGTCTTGTGTTTGGTCAGCCCTGTATACTAGTATCTATCTGCCTTAGCACACCTACTAATAGTGTTAGACCACCTGTGATTATATTTTTGAAACGCTACATTGCCCAACTTAAAAATTTTATACACAGATGTTGATTTAGTCTCTGTGGAAATAATATTTTGCACTTGGCATCCTGCATATGTTTGTTGAGGGTTGCGGACACTATAAAAAAAAAATCATAATAAAAAAAAATCATAGTAAAATCAGAACTAGACGTTGTATAATAAACATTACTGTACATATAGTATGCATGTTTGGAAATAAACAAATAAATATTAATTAGCACCAAGAATGACCTTACCGATCAGCTGAAAATGTTCTTTTTTTTACCTGCTGCTCAGTAAGGTAATGGGGATGTACAATACACTGGCCTGATGGTGGAGCTATAGCACAGAATTGTGCATTTATACAGCCATGAGCTATACACAGCAATACTTTTTTTAAATTTAAATTTCCTTGATTTAAACCACATGGACTGTTACTGTTTGGATCATTTGGTGCTTAATCTATCTGCTGGAAAGATTAAGAAAAAATCTGAGAGACCTGGAATTTAAAAGTATGTAGTATAAGGATTGGATACTTGAACTACTAATCTCATTATTACTAAACTTTGTATTATACAGTTTTGTGAGTCTGATATCTGTAAATAGTGTTAAAGGTATAAAAAGATGGTATTTGACTTCTGATTGAAAGGTTCAAATCCCAGCACCACCAAGTGGCTGCTTTTGGGATCTTGAGCAAGATCCTTAACCCACAACTGCTCAGGTGTATAATGAGATAAAATGTACAGTAGGAGCCTTTCAAACCACCGCCTGCTCCGTGACAGGATCCTCCGTGACCTTTCCGTGTACGAACCCTGATCCCCCGCGATGACGCAGTGAACGAAGCCCCGCCCCATAAACACTCTCTTGCACTGTTCTTGCAATGTTGTATAGTGCCTCTGTAATGTCTGTATAGTGACTGCTTCAGTTAACTGTAGTTCTTGTATTGTCAACATATCTTCATTAAATCAAGCTTGTCATCTCGGAGAGACAGTGCATGTGTATCAGTCATTAACTCTGCTTTAATGGTCCTTTCATGCAATGATTTCATGCATATAAGGCACCGTACCACTGGAGGTTACTGCACTGTCTACATATTTTTTTATCATTACATCAAGGATGTCATCATGCTCTGTCCCTCTCATACACTTTCAAAATAATAATATAAAAATTTTTAAATGTTAGCCGAAATGTACAGTATTTTTTATGTAGTAGTTAACAATGCTGCACCAGCACGTTTTACATAAATAAATAAATAAATCAGCTGGTATGGGAGCATGAGCTCTAGTAATTTCATGCTTATGAGAAGTCGCTCTGGATAAGGGAGTCTGCCAATTGCTGTAAAGGGAGTTTTAAAAAGGTATAACTGTTGTTGCAAACTAGTTTTTGGTGGCAAAGTAGTGCTTAGACCCTAATGATTGCCATTTTGCAGCTTTGTTGTTGTTATTTTCTTCTGACTGATGCATGTCTGTTTGTTTGGTGTCAGATCGAACATGTAAGGTGTGGAACCTGGTGACAGGACAGGAAATCATGTCTCTCGGTAATCACCCCAGCAGTGTGCTGTCTGTCAGGTACTGCTCCAGCCTCGTCTTCACCGTCTCCACCACATACATCAAAGTGTGGGACATCAGAGATTCAGCCAAATGCATCCGTACACTCACGTAAGTTATCCTGTGCTTTTGCTTACTAAATACTGTTTACATGAGCTTCTAAGCATTTTAACTTAAGCATGAGACATAGTTTTATAATTCATTTAATTTTAAAAAGCAGACTTAAACTTACTTTTTTTTTGCCTCTTTGCCTCAGATCGTCTGGTCAGGTGTCTCAGGGAGATAGCTGTGCTAATTTGGGCAATCGAGCTGTCGCTATCCCTCCTGGTGAGAATCAAATCAACCAGATTGCCCTGAATCCTTCTGGAACATTCCTGTATGCTGCAGCAGGCAACTCAGTGAGGATGTGGGATCTGAGGAGGTATGGAGCAAGCAAGTATATCCTGCATTCCTATATGCCCTTTTCAACTGGCCCTAATGATCTGTATCAGCTTCAGTGGTTATATTTAGTACAAAGGGAACAATGTGTCTAATGTCAGAATAAAATTGATTATCTGGTTGGGAGTACTCGGAAAGCCCCAGTGATATAATCCATTATGTTGGCAAAAGTTTTCACAGAGTCTTTTAGCAACATTTTCTGACAAGACATTTTTCCCCCTGACATTTCAGTCTCTGTGTGTTTTATCACAGTAATTATTTTGCTTTGGTGTGGCACATAAAGCATCATAAAAGTAACTTATTTCTTCTCTGACTTGTGAATTTTATATGATGGTTCATGCATGAGTAGGATTTGAAAATAAATGGAGCCTTTCAGTTAGTCAGTGTCTTGTGCATATCATATTTCAGGGTCTCTGGTGTGCTGGGGCATGTGGCATATGTGACACGAGTCCTTAATTCCTAACATTTATTATAAGTAAGACTAGAAGCCAGTCTGGCTGTCCATCGATCTTATCTATCTTTTTCATTTAGATGAATAGCCAGCTTGCTAGCTAGATGCATGAACTAAATAAAAGGAAGATCTGCACATTCCTATGTACAATATTCAAATGAAAAGAAAACGCTAGTTAAAAGGGTAGAGTAGTATCGGAGCTTTCATTCCTTTTTTTTTAATTCAGTGATCAAGCCCAGACTGTATAAAATGTCCTTTCAGAGCTGGGATTGTTTTTAATTTTAATTGGAATTGCATCAGTTTTGCTTCATGGCACATACAGTAGATACAACGAACAAAGTGGTGCTGAGAAGCCTGTACCTTTTTTAAGACCTTTTTCCCGCCTATGTTTTTCTCAGATTTATAGGTAGAGTGTGACATAGCTTTGGATTTACATAATCTAGTCTTGTTTTAACTAGAGCTTTGAATCATTGGTAGACTTTCTTGGACATTGTGATTATCACTAAAGTAAACTGATTTGTTTCAAGCAGCATTAAGTATTAAGAACTATTAAAATATTAAATAAACATTGAAGTACTGTGTAACTCGTATTGATTGTTTCAGTGTCAGGTCTTATACAAAGCAATGATCTCTTTTCCTGCCAAATCTTCTGCTTCCAGTCCAGTAGGTGGCAGATAAACTCAAAGCGATACACTTGCAAAATACAAGTATTTTCAGAAGATTTTCTTTCTACAGATTTTCTTTCTATATTTAGCAAAATCAATGGTATATTTGTAAGGAATTTGTTGATTTTATATTTTTTTCAATTGTAAGTTTACTTAAATAATTTCAATAGATTTTGATTAATATACTGATGCAACAATTTAATTAATTGAATCTAACAACAAAAAAATTGAATAATCGATTAAATCGCACAGCTCAACCTTTTTGACACATTGTAGTTTGCCAACTGCAGGATGATCTGCTTTTAGACTTGCTTTATAAAATAAATGAAATTTACTCAGTATAGAAAAAATGTTTCATGGTAATCATGTACTATAAATGTGCTGGAAAGAGTGTCTGAGTATTACATTAGACATATAATATGGTCTTGTTCATTCAATCTCCTGAGACAGAGTGAACACTTCTTTTGTGCCACTCTGGAGATCCTTTGTATTGTTTTTTTGAAAAGGAAATTGCACCAGGTCTCCTGTGCGTGTATTTGAGCTAAGAAGGAAGGTCAACATGGGAATGTTTAAACACAAGACCAGCTCTTGTGTCTACATTTTAATAGCACAGATGATGATGGACTAGAATAACAGCTAAGGCTTAAGATACTGACCTAGCAATCCATAAATAAACATCTACAAATCAAGTTGGATTAATGTGTCTTACATTTGTTATTATTGGGAAGTTTCTTGGATGTCCACTTCGTTGTCAGTTCTTTCCTGAACAAGGTGACTGCTAAGTTTAGAATGTTATGGTGTCTTGATTTGGCATATCACTCAGTTCCTATAACTGTGGTTACCCTAGAGCTCTTCATCACAGCCTTTTCCTTGTCCTCTGTCCTCCTACAGGTTTGTTTCAACTGGGAAACTCACAGGTCATCTGGGGCCAGTAATGTGTCTCGCAGTGGACCAGCTGGGGAATGGTCAAGATGTGGTCATTACGGGCTCCAAAGACCACAGCCTGAAGGTATACACACATTTGCACACGCACACACCAAATAACTTTTGCTTAGTGTGCAAGTCCCTCTTGTGCTTCCAGTGTGTAGGATATATTTAATTATCACTTTTCAAACTCCGCTCACTCACAGCGCCACACATGCCACTGCAGCTAATTTATAGCCTACTGTACCTCAAAATTCCCTTTACCATATTAATCAAGCTCTCAGGGTTCTACAAAATACACTGTTGTTCCCCAGTATGTACTTCTGCACCCCTTAATTATCTTCTATGCCCAGGTATTGCTCCCCAGCAGCACAGACTTCCCATGAGGAGTAAGTGTGTGTGTGTGTATATGTGTGCTCTTTGTTTCAGTTGTTTGATGTCTTGGAAGGAGCTCAAGGAAGCATTCCTTCTACTCATAACTTTGAGCCAGCTCATCAGGATGGCCTGGAGGCCCTGAGCATTCTGGGAGACTCTGTGTACAGCGCAGCCAGGGACCACTGCATAAGAAGATGGGACCTGTCTAGCAAACAGCTCAAACAGGTAAAAGAGAGAGAGGCTACATTTGAAACCGTGTTCTGCCCCACCTGATTAAATACAGTCTGCACATGAGCATGAGAAATCTTCCTGCCTAAAGATTTCTTGATAGCTAAGTGTGATTTCCTTACACTGTGAATGTCAGCCTTTGATCAAGTTCCAACATACAGTATATTATACATTATATTGAGTATTTTTCTCAATATAATCCCATGCTACAATCATGCACTTATCCCAGTGTTTCACTAGCGCCGTAGTCTGAAACGCTGGCCTCCAAGGAGCTTTAATGGCCCAAATATATGGAAATAGCTTGAAGTGATGTCAAGATTGTTCTGAGGTTGTGACAATTACTCCCAGCTGAGTTCTTTTATCATGTTTATATTTTCACATACCTCATCAGCATGTGTTTTTAAGTTATGTACTGTAATTCCATGTGTAAATAAGCACTTTCTGTGTGTGTAATAATCCTATTAAATACATATTCAATCCATACAGTATATGTCCCAAAATATTACTGTTATTTAAGTATATATAAAGCATATTATTAAGAAGCTGCTATTAAAACTTTGGAAATGTATAATTGTACAGTAGTAAATAATGTAAGCCAAGGCTCTTTTGTGTGTGTGTTTGTGTGTGTGTGTGTTTTGCCCTAAGCAGCAGGTTGACAGGGCACACTCTGACTGGGTGAGCGCTCTGGCAGTGGTGCCAGATTCCAGGACTTTACTGAGCGTGTGCAGAGGAGGTCTGCTGAAGCTGTGGCACTCAGACACACTAAGACCTCTAGGGGAAATGAGAGGACATGACTGTGCTATCAACGGCATCTCCACCAACAGCACTCATCTATTCACTGCCTCAGAGTGAGTCCTACACCCACCCACTCCCACACACACACACACAAAGCATGTGCACCTTCAGACTTTGGGATTAGGACATAATTAGTGTCCTAATCCACACAGAAAACTCTGACATTACAAAAAAAAACTGAAGGAATAACATACTTGTATTCACTCTTGTTATACATTATGTTCATGATCCTAGACATGCACCTTTTTTGATTCAATTCAATTTTATTTGTGCGGCGCTTTTAACAGTGGTCATTGTCGCAAAGCAGCTTTACTTAATCCTAAGAAAATGTGAGAAAATATCTATGAATCAAAATTATCAGATTGTCCCTCATGAACAGGCCGAGGGCAACAGTGGAAAAGGAAAACTCCCTGAGATGGCAATAGGAAGAAATGAGAGGCACCAGACTTAACAATTCCTGCTATCCTTTATCACCCAAATAAGAATAGGTACCTTCATCCTTATTTGGGTGATAAAGGATAGCAGGAATTGTTTTGCAGTCATACTGTGTCTTAAGCAGCTGGAAGATTAATATAACACATGATGTGTTTAAGTTAATATGGAGTCCAGTTCGTTATCTGAGGCTCAGGTACAAAACTTTAGGAAATTCCAGCCCTGAACTATTGAGTGACACAAGTCACAAGTCCTCAAAGAACAGCTGAGGCCAGGACGTCTTCACGATAAAGTGGCACCGTCCCCAGTCACCACACACATCTCAAACGGACCACACAACTTTATCACCTAAAGACATGTTATTGGTCTTATTCATATGCTGAACGCTTCTTGTCTCTGTGTTATTTAGTTATGCAGCTTAGAGAGTATAAACTACCATTATTTCTCAATATAATCCTATGCTACACTCATGCACTTATCTCAGTGTTTCACTAGCGCCCTAGTCTGAAACGCTGACCTCCAAGGAACTTTAATGGCTCAAATATATGGAAATAGCTTGGAGTGAGGTCAAGATTGTTCTGAGGTTGTGACAAGAACTCCCAGCTGAGTTCCAGTAATGTGCAAGTGGAGTTCTTCAATGATTGTGTGTAAAGTTCCCACAAACAGATGCGTCTCTTTCACAAGTTGGTAACAAGTTATCTATCAATTTTCAAGGACCAGGTGTTCTACTTACTGAATGTTCACTTGCTGTACAGTTCACTGTAGTTGTTGCTGAATGACTAAAGTGCACTGTAAAGGTAAGGTGGGTTTATGCCTTCATTCATGAGAAATTTTATAACAACTCCTGGTTTGACTTGAACTCCGCTTGTACACTGTCTGTACATAGAGTAGCATTACTGTTAATCTTCATTCTCTGTGTGGATGGAGCTTTACAAGCCATAACCTTTGATGAACAGAGAATACACTAAATATTGTTTTTGATTTTGTGTTCTTGCAGAGATCGGACAGTGAAGATCTGGCAAGTTAAAGGCTCTCTGGATGATGGGCTTTACTGATCCAAATACCTGATGTGGCCAGGAAACAGAGCAGATTATTTGGACAAAGAAATCCAGCACTCTTTTCTGGCTGTTTTGTGTCTTCACTCGGTGGAACGTTCGTGCTTTCCGTGTGCGCTTCTTTAACTGACAGAGAAGCAAGCTGATCAATGTACCTCTGAAAGTGGCCTGTTCCTGAGCGCAGTCAGCAGTTCTCTTATGAATTTAGGTCACATGCTCATTGCTGGCTGGGGCAAAACCAAAGCTGGGCTTTGGCTCTGTAAGATCAGTAAAACTGACTGAAACATTGTGAAGACGTATTAAAGCGTTTTTGAATGTGTGTGATTGGATGCTGGCTGAACGGGACCAACATGCTCTTAAACTAAACCTTAATCATACCTCGGTGTCAGTTCTCTTGATCTGGTGGTTGATGTCCAAAGTGTTGATGTTCATCTAAGCAGTGACAGTTTCCGCATCATAAACACAAAGAAAGCATCTTTAAGTTCAACTTCATTACTACTGGTATAATTCCTGTGCACTCATGTACTAGTTTTGCAATCTGTCCTAGCTACTGTATTTGTAATGTTGTTGGTGTTTGTTTGATTTGTAAGTGTGAACTTTAAGTGTACATAAATTTCTGCCCAGATAAAGTTTCAGAACACTGACTGTAACTTAATCATTGTCTTACCCAAGTCTGTTTTGTCTGGATAAAATCCCAGGTCAATGCAAATCATGTCTGAAACAATCATTTGGTTTTTGCGTCTTCTTTCAAACCACTACAAAACAACTTAATGTAAGATCAAGCCATTTTCCAGACATCAAACCATGTAATCAAAATGGACTTTGTATTAGAACCAGCTTTAACTACACTATTGGGGGTTCCTCACGGGCCTTTGAATAGGGATTAGTTTTTAGTTACTGTACCCAAAAAAAGTTTAACTTTGTCTCTGATAAATAATTCCAAATCAAGTCATAAGGTAATCTAGTGCTTCTCCTTTTTTTCAAATACTAAACTTATTCCAAATATTAGACTTTTGTTAGTTTTACAATATGCTTATACTACTTTAATTACTATATTTAAACATGAAATTAAAAGAAGATTTTTGTATATATATCTTTGCTTATAACTGCTACTATCTATTTTATAGTTTATATTTTCCTAGGACTTGCATGTTCTCCAAGTGCTTGGTTTGATTTCAGTGTTCTCCCACAGTCCAAAGACTGGTATAAGTTGATTGGCATTTCCAAATTGCCCATAGGTTGTGACTTGGTTTCTGTATGTGCTTTTGCCTTATGATAAGCTCCAGGCCCCCAGGATACCACTGCAGGAACATCCCTCAAGAGCTGCAATTTTGGAGTTGCTCTGACCCAGTCTTCTAGCCATCACAGTTTGGTCCCTGTCAGAGTCACTTAAATCCTTATGCTTGGCAATTTCTTCTGCTTGCAACACAACTTCAGAAAAAAATATTCACTTGATTCCTAATATAGCCCACCCACTGCCAGCTGCCACTGTAACGAGATATTAAAAATGTAGCCACAGTGAGAAGGGACAAATTGTAATGGCTAGACAATTGGGTCAGAGCAACTCCAAAACTGCAGCTTTTGGTGGATGTTCCCAGGCTGCAGTGGTCAGGACCTACCAAAAATGATCCAATGAAGAAAAACTGGTGAGCTGGTGACAGGATCATGAGTGGCCAAGGCTCACTGATGCACATGGGGAGAGAAGACTGGTCTGTGTAGTCTGATTCAATAGAGAAGCTATTGCAGCTTAAATTGAGGAAAATGTTAATCCTGATTTCAATATTGAAGTGTCTGAACAGATTTGGTGGCAAAGGGGGGTTGGACCTACTCAATATTAAGGGGTTGGGCCTAATGTTATGGCTGATCAATGTGTGTGTGTGTGTGTGTGTGTGTGTGTGTATATATATATATATATGAGACATGAAACGTTGTTGACGGGTACAGCCCAGGGTTTTAACACCCCCTTCCCACCTGAAAATAAAAGTGTTAAAAGACTTTGAAAGTGAAGGGAGGGCAATAGGTCTGGAATGATATTTGCCTGCAGTGCGGAACGTGACCAGAAGAGGGCGGTATATATACA
>JAOVVA010000016.1:5741752-5757192 GCA_028565275.1 Leiocassis micropogon
TCTTTGAGTTTAGCTCATGAAAAATGGGAGCAAAAATAAAAGTGTTGCGTTTATATTTTTGTTCAGTGTATATATATTTTTTTATTATTATAATTAGTCTTTTGCTCATTTTAGTCCACCATCTGTGATTTTACACACGTGTTTCTTTTGTTGGAAAACATTCTGCACTCATTTACACCTGATCTTTCCATTCTTTAAAAATCGACTTGACAAACTATCCCTGGATTTGGTTTTTTACACATGTATAATGCAGCTCAGACCTCCTGATGTGCAGGATTGCATTCAAATTTCTTCTAAACATTTTTATATGAATTGCCACTACAGGGATAATGGGATATGAACTGCTGCAGCTGCACATGCATTTATACATAAACAATACAACTAGCACTTACAAAAATGTGTAATGATAAAATGTTGTAGTATGAGACGTTTTACTTCATCTCCACACTGGCTTTTTTTGAGCATGTGATGATGATGGAAAAATAGAGAATAATGCAAATATTAAAGGAAAATTCATTATCCTATAACAATTTATAGTTCCATTACTTTTTTATTTTGTAACAGACTTTAATTAGGGCCCAAGAATTAAGACATCAGCCTTATGTTGTAAAGTGTGAGGGCGCTCTTGTTCTTCTAAGGATTTTTTTTTTCTTTGCATTCTGGGCCTTTTGAACGTCCTAACATGTTCAAAAATTCATGACAATCATCAGACAGGCTGGAATCTGCTGGCATCAGGATGACTGAGAGTTTGGGCCCCGGTGGTGGCACGGGCCCTCACACAAGATTTGGCTGTATGCACATGGAACGCAGTACACATTTGGAGCTCATTGAGCTGAACTTTTGCTGCACATGTCATGGGATCTACTCAACAGAAAATTCAATTAAAAAATTAAGACAATTGCAAGACACACTAAATGGATTTTGATGTACTTCTCCTAGGAGATGTATACAATCACCACCAAACCGGGCCAATGTGATCTAAAAACATTTGAGGATTCAAAATTGTGGAGGGATTTTTGATGGCCAGCCCTGAAGATGCCGATAAGATAATAATTTTCTGTGTGACATTATATTAGTTGACATTACATTAAGCAACATCATACTGTGATGCTTTTTTCCAGCATTTGTTTTTGGAGGTCTAAACATAGCATTTGTTTTTGGAGGTCTAAACATAAAATTCCAGTTTTCCCCCTTTTCTAAAATGATGTCAATAGTATTGGTATGCTCTTTAAAAGCATGCGGGTGGCGATGGCTAGGGTGCTTGGGCCCGCTCATCGTTTCTTGGAACTATATTTTCTTAATTACATTAATAAACTTTAAGATTACATTAATGTCTGAATAGGACTTACAGTACAGTACATGCCAGTCCTGGAGGATATACTGTTAACAGCTGGAATGGAGGATTAGAAACAGGAAGTCAGATGAAAGAATCTGTGTCCATCAGTGTCCATCACCGTCAGCACAGCGAAATGCTTTCGGACAGGCTGCCTGGGAAGCAAACGGTCATGTCCACATCTGTTTATCACCACCTCATGACTTCTGCTAGAGGAGTCCTGGTGTATTTCCAGGTTTCATCATTCCTGTTTGGTTCAAATTATCCGCTAATTAATTGGAACCATAATTTAAAAATGTGTTCCCTATTTGGAGACACGTAGATTACAGCTGTACACAGGATGATAGCCTGATTCTCACGATAAATCTCATACAGTAATGTGGTTTTGGTAAACTGCTCTATAATGCTTCACTGGATGGAGCAAAATCTTCCTGGAAAAACATGCTTAGTGCTCCTTATTTGAAATCCAGCATTTTAAAACCTGGGCCTCTAAGCTTTTGTGTAAATGGATATTTAAAGACATATTCTTTATGATTATAAACTCATAATTTCCTGCTTTTGTTAAAGATCAGGATTCTTTTTCCTATAATTGCTGGAGAGCTAACACTGCTCCCCACAGGTGAAAAAAAAACTGCCTGAGCGGTATTTTAAAAGAAGACACCACACCTAACCAGATATTGCTTTTTGTGTTTCTGAAATTAGTTTCATACATCACTGCATGATTATAAAGGGTTTAGAAACACTAGATGCGTTTACAAGGACACTTACTGTATATTGCACTAATAGTAGGAATAGGAATAATAGCCCAATCAGAATAAAACTGCATCACATGAATAGCTCAGTTGAATAGACAGACCCAGTCTGAACCAAAACTTGATCTGGTCGTTTCTCTCTTGTCAGAATAAATATATTGTTTCCTTGCATTTTTGACGCATGTCGGGGTAACATGTGGTAACTGTGGTAAACTGCTCGCCCTATCATCCGGAGATCGTGAGTTCGATCCCCGGGTGATGCTGTAACCTCTTGCAGCTGGAGCTCTACAGAGAGCCGATTGGCCTAGCTACTGGTACTAGTGCTCCCTCATTAATTACGGCTCTACGGCCAATCAGGTGAGCACACGCAAGCGGAAGGAGCAGATAGCGTTGTCCTCTGTGCATATTACGCCGCCCTCAACGGTGCGTGAGCGAGCAGTTCGAAAAGATGCGGTCGGCTGGCGTCACGAGGAAACAATTTGTAAAAACAATTCTCTTCTACCTGTCGTTACTTTCATCCACTGAGTCTCAGGAAGGAGCACTGAATGGCTCACAATTTCATATATAGTAAAGTATCTAACCAATCATAGCCGAGACTGAATTCTTGTAACCAATCATAACGCGGAAGGTGGGATTTATTGGAAAAGATTGAAAGCTTAACCTAACCTGCCTAATAGCTTTGAGCATTTAAATCTACGTCTTGTAAGATCAGCGTCCATGTGAGCAGTTAAACTGGAATCTCTAATTCTAATTATTAATAATGTAAATGCTGCTAGTATGTATGTATATATGTATCTGTTGTTGTTATTATTATTATTATTATTATTATTGTTGTTGTTGTTTAATATAAATATTGTTTAATATGTAGGGCTGCTGCAGTCTCATCGTTTAAGTCACAGTGAAATTGAGAATCCAAGCCTCAGCTGGTGAATTCATCTGGTCAGGTCACACAGCACAGCTCTTTATTACACCAGTGTGGTGCGGCTGTGTTAAAACACAGGGGTCTCCTGCCCTCCGCTCGCATTCCTCCTCACGGCATTCCCGTTGTGCTGCCTAAAACACTCCACCACCTGCTTGGACAAAAACCTCTCAAAGAGCTGAGCCAAGCATCAGGGCTGCGTGTGCCAGTTTGTGTATGGGTGTGAGTGTGTGAGCTCGTCTAACCAAAAGCGAATTCATCTCATGGTGTCACAATTTTCTATGAATTTTTCATACCCTATTTAGAGGCTTTATACACACTGTCTTATTTCATTGTGTGTAGATGTAAAATACTGTTAGTGCATGTCAAATTATACTAAGCTGCATTAATCAAACTGTGAAGTGCAAGAAAATCTATAACTCCATAGTGCTTGAAAATATCATAGTTACAAATGTCTTTAGAAAGTCTCGTTTTTAAAAAGACACTGCTTGGCATGGCAAATCAAGGTCAAGAATTGGTTGAAGTTGAAATTATTTGATTCCAGTCGCATTCCTAAGTCTCGCCTATAGAAATATAAATTGAGGCTGAAAGGTTTACGGTCATAAAAGGAGAACCAGGCTTGCATGGTATACAGTTTTTATTTTTTCCCCCCATCTATCAGCTCTTTTCTAAATCGTTGACAGCAATAAAGAGCAGTTGGGATATTTGTTTCAAATCAATTCAGTCACGTCTTCCTCTCCTGAATATTGAATGCTGTGGATCTGCCAGTCAGCCAGTCTGAAATAAAGAATGACGTGCGGTGCTTTTGGCATTTCCCATTTACAGGACTGTTGTTAGTCTTGCAGCAGGCAATTCTGCTTCATTGTACTATTTTTATTGGGGTGGTGTAAAAAAGATTTTCTGTTTATCAATACCACTACTTCCAGGGCCTGTTTTTACCCTGTAGATTTAAAAGATGGCAGCAGTTTGAAAAAGCTGCAGTTGATCATATAGAGATAAAGTGTATCATCTAGCAAGATGCATGGAATGATTACATGAGATTCATTCTCTCCAACCTCTTAATGCTTAAAAAATCAGTATAAAGGAAAAAAGAGAAACATGTCTATTCAGTTATTTTCCTATAACTATTTTCCTATAGTGTCAGAGAGAAAGTAATACAGTTTTGTAGGGTAGACTTTTTTCTTTTACGCTACATGCCGGTGAGTTCAATTTATATACTCAGACCGGACAGATTTGTTTTTGTGCATCAGATTTGTGTGCATGCATGCAGTCACGTCATGCATACTGATAACACTGCTGACTTTGTGCGTAACTGTACCAGTCCTACACTGTGTGTGTGTGTGTGTGTGTGTGTGTGTGTGGTGTGTGTGTGTGTGTGATATGCTTTGTGAATACAGTCTAGACTCTATGGAGACATTTAAAAAATATTTTTGACTAAGGTTAAGGATAGGTTTTGATTTAGATATAGCATATAGCCTGTATTATCTGTATTAATAATCATTTTAAGGTTAGCAATAAGGACAGCAAGGCAAACGATTTTGCGTTAGCGTGTGAGAGAGAGAGAGAGAGAGAGATAGAGACTTTGTGGGTTTTTTTTGTGTGTGTGGTGTAATTGTTTGTGTCTGTGTAATATTCAGGAGAGTATGATGTGACAGAAACGATCAGGGTTATTATATTGAGTGATTGCAGTGGGTTTGAGTGTTATTAATGGGGAATCCAATTTTTCCGCTAAATAGGCCTGTAAGTCTCTCCACCGGTACATCAGAGCATTCACAAAATACTTAACTAGAACATGTCATGATAACCAGCATGCTCACATTGGCAGAAATAGCCTTGTTTGAAGGGAGCAGATGTCATGCAGCCAGTCAAGGGTGTCAGGGGGTAAGGAGAAGCCATTCCTCCTTTTCTATTTATGAATTATAAATGTTTTATCAGCTGCTTTTATGGGCCTAATGGTGTACATTATTAAATAATCAAAGTCATGTTAGTGGCTGACACACCCACTACAACATGTACATGATTGTTTAAGGACGTTTGACATGTTGCTTGATGTGCATGGGTCGACTTTCTTCCCCTAAATAGCATGGTGATTATAGTGCACCTGATGGTGCATATCATTCTCTCACACACGTCTTAGTAATTTCATACCCAGGTAACACTCCTAGCAGCCACAGGTCACAGCAATATGTAAGTGGATTATGTAAAAGTAGCACCAAAGTTCTTAGATAATAAATCAATGCAAAGAACAAGCAAAAAAAAAAAAAAAAAAAAGAAGGGGGCATATTAACTTGTTACACAAGCCACATGGCTGTATACTAAGGCAGTGGAGGTTATAGGGTATGAACATTTTTTAAGGAGAGGGAAGAAGTGAGTGAAAGATGGCCCTGGTTAATAAAACAGTAAATCAGTGTAGGGGCAAATAGTAATGTTGCCTCACAGCTTCAGAGTCCGGGGTCCAGTACTGAGCTCCTGTTACTAGTTTGTGTGTGTGTGTGTGTGTGTGTGTGTGTGTGTAGCCTTTATAATATATATAGCCTTTATAATTAGCATTTATATTTAGAAAACCCTAAGTCGTATAATAAGTTGAAGTATAATATATTTCTGAAAAGAAAAAAGTTAATTTTAGTTTCTCTTATATAAACAATACAAACCACATCAAATGTGTGTGTGTGCATGAGAGAGAGAGGAAGTTTCATGACGCCATATTGCATTATGCTGAATTAAAATATTAGTGGCCTGGTTTTTATTAGGCTGTCCTGCACACAACCCAATAACTTGGGAATCATTTTAATTAATTGATTGATTGATTGATTGATTGATTGATTAGTAAGCTGATCTCTCTTTAACAATGCCCTCTCAGCTCATCGCAAAGATATATTGTGTTTAATAGTGTGACAGGGTTCTGACCCGAACATAATGTGATTGTGCATGGCGAGTGTGTGCGTGTGTGTCTGTAGTATCTGCTCAGCTCACATTTTCTTGTCAGGAAAAATTAGGACAGGTCTCTTCAAGAGAAGCACTGAGAATGCTCCAGCCATCTTGCTGTTGACTTTGTGTGTGTGTGTGTGTGTTTTGCAAGAGAAACCCTAAATATATTCTAATGGCTGATTTAGTGTTTGTTGTCCTTCAAGCCACTTATCTATGGGCTCAGTATCAGTGCTTGTCCTCAGGCACGTCCCATCCTGACAGCATGCTAAAGCCTGTCGTATCCTAGATGGTAGGAGAGAGTGTGTTTTAGGGAGGGAGTGTGATGTGGCCTCAGAATCTAGTTCAGTGAGTTGTGGTATTCTCTGTGGAGGAATTATGTGGGTCAGGCAGCAAGAAAAGAGAGAGAGAGACTCAAAGTAATGGAGAGGAAGAGAAAGGGTTGTTGGGATCTCACACAAGGCAGAGGGCAGAGGAAGACACGCCATCTCTGTTTGCATTTGTACAGTGTAACTGAATATGAAATATTTTATCTTAAAAAAAAGCAACCTGTTGATATTTTATGACATCATCCCTGTGCCATCATAGTGTGTGAGGGCACTCTTGTTCTTCTAAGGATTTTTTTTCCCAGCATCCAGGGCTTTTAGGGTGTGCTTATTTTTTTGCATATCCCAGCGTTTTTGTTAGTAGGTTAGTTTTTCCTCAGATGTCGAAGTTTAGACCAGATGATTTAAAGATCCGTAGATGTTCTCATCATACATTAATAACATTTTAAATTTAAGGCAAAAATAGTTTTTTTTTATGGCAACTAATCTGATGCACACTAGCAGGAGAACGTTTACAGTAACAGATTTAATTGCTTTAATTCCTGCTTTGTTAAAAAAATGTGTAAAAAAAGTGTTTTGAAGAAATTACTCTTTTTATTGTCTAAAACAAGCAAGTCTGCTCATAATGCAAGCAGTCATAATTAGTATTTATATTTAGAAAACCCTAAGTCGTATAATAAGTTTAAGTATAATATGTTTCTGAAAAGAAAAAAAGAATTTTTAGCTTCTGTTATATAAAACAATTCAAACTACATCAAATCTATGCTTTTAAAGGATACCCAATTTACACTGTAAATGTTGCATCTTATTTGTATTTTAAAATGTTTAACTGAATAAATAATTGGATGAATGAATGAATATTACCAGTTTCTCCCAGTCGGTACCAATTTGGTACCAAATTTTTAAACATAATCACCCCACATCGAGCTGTTAACAGTTAAAATGCTGTTGGCATCATTCCAGTGACTGTTTTTTGTGATTAACAGTGTGTTTCTTATTGTAAATATAAATGCAATGTTGATTTAATTTGTACAGTGTGCTTTTATTGTAAAAAAAAATTTCCACTGGCCAACATTTTTGAACAGAATAAAATTTACACCGACACAATTTTACACAAATTTACACAAAAGAGGCCGTTACCGACCTCCACCGAGCACCCCAGAGGCCATAATGAAATTTCGGCTAAGTGGAATGGGGGTATTAACTTAAATTAACTGTGATTATGCAATACTTTCTCACTGATGTTACTAACTGTCTACCTTGGTGATATTCAAGCACTAGTGAAACATTGGGGTAAGTGCATTACTATAGCAGAAGGTTAGCTACAGTAAAGAAATACATTTTTATTTATTTTTTAACCATCATTACTGTATTCTGTTATTCTGCACAGTCAAAAGTCCGGGTTAAATGTCTTTAAACATCCCAAAAATGTTTTAAATGAACAATTTATTTATAATTAGATAATATATATATATAAATATTCAATACACTCCACAATTTTCAAATAATCTCTCTAAACTTTCCATATTTCATGCCGGTACATGTTTATAACAGAAATGTGATTTTACGTCTTAATTATTGGAAACCGTACACTTTATCCACTCTTACTGGGAGAGCTCTCTCTGTGGCTTCTTTTCCTCTTCCGTCAATTCCCATGTCACAGAGGCTCACCAGGCGCTGTCACAGGCTCCGAGCGTCGCCAAGGTAATGCTGTCAAAAGTATGCAGTCGTGAGCCACCTTCGGTTAGCAAATCAGAATGATAGATTTGCATGCTTAATTAAAGTCATATGTGGGCAGTTATAGGCCTAATTGGACTGAGGATGAAGGAGGAAAGAAAATGAGAGAGAGAGAGAGATCCCATATCAGGGAGACATAGAGTGAGATATAGAAAGATTCCCCCATGCTGCTGAAGGATGTTTTGTCCATGGCATGTACTTTCAATTCTGGGTCATCATCCTCTACTGAGCTGCTTATGCCTCACAGAAGAAAAAGAGCAAGTATCAGTCAGAGAGCAAACACACTTCATTGGCTGCCCGTTGTCAGGGAAACGGTTGCTGGCCCACCGGGGCCGATCCCACTGGGAGCAACAAGGAGCGACACACGGCAAGCTGATGGATCTTCAGCTCTCTCTTTTTCCCTGTCAGATGTTTAGCGTATTATTTATCACCATATTTGCGCTGTCAGAGTTTGACTTACAGAGTGGACCATTACCAAAAAAGTCAAATACGAAATTGAGTATTACAAAATCTGTTAAATGAAAGCTGTAAGAATGGGTTTCCTGGGGTCTTTCACTCCGTAAACTGGCGTCACTCAACAACGCCATAAGTGCACCGCATATACAGTACACAAAGTATGTGGAAGACACGAAAAAATCCTCACGAAACAGAAACAAAAGCATAACACTTACTCCAAAAAAAAGGAAAGTACACCATGAAAACTGGACCTTTAGAGATGAATGGACAGATCAATGTATGTGTATTGTTCCTGCGGGAAGTTTACAACCAGTTTGTCTCATATGTTCCGAAACCCTGACGCTAATACAAAGCAGTAATGTGAAGCGCCACTATTAGATAAAACATGGGTTGTTAGAGCAAACATATCCACAGCAGTAATGGTAACAGGTAATGTTAGAGTCCAGATCTGACACATCAGTTGACAGATACTCTCCACCCTGGAGATATATCCGTCGACTCCCAGTGTTCATTCACAATTTGGTAACGGAAATTAACCTTATGTCATTGACTACGGGAGGAAACCGGAGTACCCAGAGGAAACTCAAGAAGCATGGGGAGAACATGCAAACTCCATGCACACAGACTAATATATAGTTAGCTAATGGCACCATGACCAAATTTCTTTTTCTTCCCAACTCCGCTTCTATTCTAGTTCACAAAATATCTGCCTTGCCTTCTTCAGGTTACATGTTCTGATATATGAATGATCGCAATTTATTCAATATGCAGATTAACCCATGACATCATCTGTGACTTTTTGAATGTCATATTGAAATGTTGGAACACACCTGTAAATGTCAAACAAGATCTTAAGTCATGCTCTCATAGGGAAAGCACTATAATTTATTAATAAATTCTAATACCTACCCCTAAAGACTTGTCGGGGCTCATCAGGAGTCGATGCTGCATGGTTTAATGGATAGCTGTGGTCTCTAAATTTGTGGTCTAAATTTATCAAAGAAGTCAATGCCTGAGAGGGTCAGATTATATATTATATATATTATATATACAGTTTTACAAACTGGAAACCTTTTTGGAAACCTACTTTGGTCAAATGTTCTTAGTTCTTTTCCTGTGTCTTGCTTTTAATGTTTGCAGTCACATGAACATTCAAAGTACTCAGGTGAAAGGACTATAATGTATTTTCTCACCACTTCATAATTCTGTGTAAATGTTCACAAAGGGCAAAATGCAAGGCTTCTTCAATATTTCTATACTGTTGCATGTCTTATGTTCTGCTTTTTGACAGTGTCCTTTTAACATAAGTTGCACTACTGATCACATGGACATGCAAAATAATAATGAACAGAGTGCAAGATCTTTATATCTTGCATATGACCAAAAGAATCATGTGTTTGCTTTGAAGAGAATATAGAATAGAATTATAGAAGTGAAATTACTTATAATTATACAATCCTGTCTCACCCAGATGAGGCCGGGTTCCCTTTTGAGGACAGCTCCTCTCGAGGCTTATTTCCCTGAAATTTTCCTTTGCCACCAACTCTTTATGCTTGCACATTAGATAAAAATTAATTTTTTTAATTAAAATTTAATATCCAATATCCAAGCTGCTTTGTTTTAATGTCCAACACGTTTTAGGAACATGTTTTTTTATTTATATTTGGAGCATTTATTATCCATTTCTTGCTGAAAAGAGTTGGCAACATCGGGTGTGTTTTTCCTGGATTATTAATGACGGCTAAAAAAAATCCTGTACAGTTGTTTCATTTCAGTTAGCTAATGAACCCAAAATGATGTAAATGAAGTCAAATGCAAGATAAAGCAATTATTTTAGCAGTTAACTAAAGAGTGATCATTCAGAGATACAAGAATCTAATGTCTAGTAAAAAAAATTGCTTAATGACAAATTGTTGACCATTATTATGGTTATTATTATTATATTTATTATATATTAAAAACATTTGCTTCCATAAAGCTCAGTCATATGAATGTGCTGTATGGTGCTTTAGTGTGTAATGGTAACCTGTGAGCTTTAGTTGTCATATAGTTCGTTCTCAAATATGTTTTTTGTTCGTCTTTTTTAAGACTATTAGTCTCTTAGTTCCAGGACAAAACTAAAGCAATTTTTGACCATGAAAAATGTTTAAGTTGAAAAAGGTTAAGGGTTCAATTACGTGTTGTTAAAGTGTCTTTCTTGCCCGGTCTCATGCTGGTGAAGAACTGGTGCTATGTATATATTTATATAACTAAAATCTCCTGTGAGCAAGAACATTGAATACCCTGACTAGATTCTGTGTTAAAGCATCTCCAACAGACACAGTCTTATGCAAAGGATTATTAATTTCCCCATCACACACACCTACACTACTGACTGTATCATTTCAAGTTTCGAAGTGTCTCAGCAGCAGCCTTCGCATTTGTCCTGTTACTTGTCTGTCTTCCGTCTCGGGGTTTTCATGATGCTAACCAACAGGGTCCTAATGGCTGCTGGGTGTCTGGGCTTTAATTAAACACTCCGCTCTTTCTTTTCCACGGGGGCTCTTGAAGCTGTCTTACTCTTTCTATTTCTCTCTTCTAGCATGGACCTTTTTATCCTGTACCTGTCTACATCTTCTGTAACTCAATTGCTGTAGCCGGAAAAGTGTACAAAAGGCATCAAACGCTCACAAGGCTCTTCTTTCTCCTATATATTTCTTTTTATGTCTTTTTTTGTAGCTCTTATGGACTCTTATGATATCTGTCATGTTCATAAGGAGTAGATTGATCAGAGGTTTCGTAATAAGATTATTCCTACCCCAAACGAGTGATTCTGATATAATACTGTACAGTATGTGTAGTCTTAGCTAAAACGGTTAAACATTACTTGAAGAAGAAATTCATCTGTCCTGTCAGGAGAGACAGATGAGCGATAAAGGTGAGACGGAAAAAATGGAGAATGGGTTGATTATGTTTGTATAGCTCAGGAGGAGTGTCTGGCCGTGAAAGTCCACTTATTCTGCTCATTCACTTAGGGATGGAGAGCAATAAGGGATGGTCTGTTGGGTTTGTTTACCAAGATTGTTTGCGCATGAGAAAGAGTGTGTGTGTGTGTGTTTGTGGGTGGGTGGATGTACCCAGCAGATGGTATGACATTATAGTCTACGGCAAGAGATGGGTAGTGTATATAGTACTCTTTAGTGTCTTTCAGTCATTATAGGATACTGACTATTTCTATACAAAGATGGATGGTAAGTGTGATTCCTCTTGAGTATCTCTTGCCTTCTTCACAGATTATCAAGAGGGGATTCTTCAGGTGCACCACCCCACAGCTGCTTTGAGTTTTAAAGCCGAAACCCTTTTTAAATCACTGCCAAATGACATACCGTGCTAAGTGATGCTGTGAGCTCCGATGAAAAAAAACATGCACAAAGCTGTACAGTGTAATCAGTGTAATTTTTTATTTTTTTGCTTCTCCTACTGATGTTCTGTGAAGGGCTCAGTGTGTTACTATGTCTCTGAGGTTAACCACTCTAGGAGGTGTCACAGCAGCAGAAAGAGCACATTCTCCCCTATGTGCACAGACACACACACACACACAGTGTTTTTTTTTTTTTCCACACTCTGAAAGCTGTAATGATTCCTAAGATGAATTTCACTCCCACGCATACAGCCACAGGCAGCACTTTGCTTATGGATTAAAGTTCTCATCATTATAATATATTTCTGTCATAAAAATTTTAGAGAGATTTAATGATTTGCTTCCACCACCCACGTTCTCTAGTGTTAATTAGCAAGTAAAGTACACTACCAATCAAAAGTTTGGACACACCTTCGTATTCCATGGGCTTTGCTGACTTTTATTTCTTTCTATATGGTAACACGATACTGAAGGAAAGAATATGCAATAATTTCCTTTGAACAGTTGATATTGAGACGTGTGTGCTACGTATGCTCTGTAAAGCCTTCATAACGGCTCTAATCTAAGGTACTGTTAATTGGTCATTTTTGAAACTTTTACAATATTTTTATTGATTTTAAACAGGAAAATATGACATAAACATGTAGTGTTTCAATGCACACTTGTACAATGTGGTGTTTATAAACCCCTTATAAACCTCTTTACCCCCCACCCCATCCATCCCTAACTCCAAGATGTCCATACATGCCTAAGAAAGGCCACGAACCAGGCGTGTTTAAAAAAGGAAAAGAAGGAATAACAAAAACATGGAGCTTGACATCTGGGTTTTGTGTGCCAAAAAAAGAGGGGAAAAAAGAGAAGAAGGGGAAGAATAAAAAAAAGACCATGCGCAGATGAAAAACAACCAATCAAATAAGAAGGGAATCACACTATAAATGTAAATTAATAATTGTTGAATGTCTGAATTAAGGATTGAGTAATGAATCTTGTCCAGGGACAAACAGGACATAATATCTCTGAGCCACTGGGCGTGCGTGGGTAACGTGGCATCCTTCTACTTAAATAAAAGAGAATGCCTGGCCAGGAGGGATGCAAAAGACAATAATCGACGTTTAGCTGGAGTTAGACGCTTATCTTCCTCTACAGTAATGCCAAAAAAAGCAGTCAAGTAGTCTGGTTCAAGATTGCAATTCAGTATGTAAGTCCAAGTTAGGGCATGTCCAACACATATGAATAAGAGACGCCTCTCCACTTTTACATTTATCACAGCAAGGATTGACATCTGGGTAGAAGCGAGAGAGCTTGATTTTGGAGAAATGAGCCCATATGCACAATCTTAAACTGTAATAAAGAGTGGCAGGCACATAAGGAGGTTGAATCTTGAAAGTTCCATGTATTATCTGACAGTGTCCCATTTAGGTCCTTTTCCCAAGCAGTTTTAATTTTAAGTAGTATGACTTAAACCTATTAATCTACCATAAATAGTGAATATTAGTCCTTTACGAAGCAGGGACAAACAGAAGAAATTGTCCATAATACTTACATCAGGAGCATCAGGGAAATTTGGTACTGAAAACCTAATGAAATGTCCTACATGCAAAAACCTGAAAAGTAAGATTTGGATAGGTTAAACCGTTCAGACAGCTGTTCAAACAATGCAACCCTGTAATCAACAAAAAGATCTTTGCAAGGCTTGATGCCCTTACTGTACCATTCCTGAAACACTGAATGATGTAAAGAAATTACAGAACTGGAAAGAGAGAAGCCCAACAAAAAACACTGTACTTCCTGAACTGAGCCCATACTCTCAAGGTATGCCTAATAACTGAATTATTGATCGATTTAATTGGGGGAATGGGGGGGGGGGGTGCAGATCCAAGAAGTGTAGAGAGAAAGAAGATTTTAAGAGTTTATCTCCCTGTCCACCCAGGCAGGTCTTTTAGGTTGGTTATGGGAATATGCCCGAAAAGGTGAGACATCAAATGTTTTCTGCCCAGTAGTAAAAACGAAAATTGGGTAGAGCCATTCCACCATCTCTATTAAATCTTTGAAGAAGTAGGGACTTGTTCAATCGAGGATGCCTATCATTCCAAAGGCTAGATGATGTAATTAAATCCAATGCATCAAAGTAAGATTTGAGAATAAAAACAGGTACAGAATAAACAAGAATTTGAAAGAATATTTATTTTAAAGGTATTAATTTAGCCCACCAAAGAAATGGACAGTGGTGACCAATGCCCCAAGTCATTGAAGTGATAATAAAGTGATAATAATAATACAATTTTCTTTAAAAAGTGTTCATGTTTTCTTGTAACTGTGATACCAAGATAGGTAAACTGATTTTTCACTCTTGAAAGGAAGTTTGTACTTTTCTGTTGCTAGTGGTGCACTATTTATCAGAAAAAAAGTTTTGTGCAAGCTTTTGTGCAAATTCAATTTATATCCCGAAAAATGCCTAAATTCACTGAGCAATGACAGCAAAGTTGGCAGTGAGGTGATTGGATTTGTTATAAAATGTAGAAGATCATCTGCATAAAGGGAGACTTCATAAAAGCCGACTGTTCTTCTCCCTGCCTTTAAAACCTAGATACAGTCAGGGAAAAGAATTGTTGCCAACCCTGACATTTTTCCAGAAAATCAAGTATTTCTCACAGAAAAGTATGGCATTAACACATGTTTTGTTATACACATGTTTATTCTCTTTGTGTGTATTCGAACAAAACAAAAAAAAGGGAGGAAAAATAGCTAATTTGACATAATGTCGCACAAAACTCCAAAAATGGGCTGGACAAAATTATTGGCACCCTTAACTTAATATTTGGTTGCACACCCTTTTGAAAAAAATAATTGAAATCATTTGCTTCCTATAACCATTAATAAGCTTTATATTATACCTTTCACCTGGAATTTTAGACCACTCTTCCTTTGCAAACTGCTCCAGGTCTCTCATATTGGAAGGGCGCTTTTTCCCAACAGCAATTTTAAGATTCACAGGTGTTCAATGGTATTTAGATCTGGACTCATTGCTGGCCACTTCAGAACTCTCCACCGCTTTGTTGCCATTCATTTCTGGGTGCTTTTTGAAGTATGTTTGGGGTCATTGTCCTGCTGGAAGACCCAAGATCTCGGACGCAAACTCAGCTTCCTGACACTGGGCCCTGCAGTGCGACCCAAAATCCTTTGGTAATCCTCAGATTTCATGATGCCTTGCACCCAGTTCCAGAGGCAGCAAAACAACCCGAAAACATCTTTAAACCTCCACCATATTTGACTGTAGGTACTGTGTTCTTTTCTTTGTAGGCCTCATTCTGTTTTCGGTAAACATTAGAATGATGTGCTTTACCAACAACCTCTATCTTGGTCTCATCTGTCCACAAGACATTTTCCCAGAAGGATTTTGGCTTACTCAAGTACATTTTGCCAAACTGTAGTCTTGCTTTTTTATGTCTCTCTGTCAGCAGTACCCCACTGCTGACACAGAGACATAAAGACCCTCCTGGGTCTCCTGCCAGAGTGTTTCATTTCATTTAAATGTCGACGGATAGTTCGCGCTGACACTGATGCTCCCTGAGCCTGCAGGACAGCTTGAATT
>JAOVVA010000016.1:5766118-5776189 GCA_028565275.1 Leiocassis micropogon
CATATATGTGTATGCAAGTGTTTCATGTGTGTGTGCATGAGTGAAGTTTGATTTAAGCCCTATATGGCGCCTCATAGTCAAGCCTTCAACAGACTCTCACAAATCTGTAACAGCTTGCAGACATCTATGGTGAAAAGTGGAGCATCAGCAGTCTGCCTTTGGGCTTTGGCCTGATGTCAAGGATAAAGTCTTTTTGACTTACACTCTTTTGCCTTTTTGCTGTCCTTTGTTCTTTCATTTGATGGAATGCCTCATGGTCCTTGTCTCCACTTTTTGTTTTCCTTTTCCTTCCATCCCATTTGTCTTGCTGTCTGTTTTTCTTGCTTATTTGTGCATTGTTGTAGTCTTACTTCAATTTCTTTGCTATGTCTCGCCTTTCTTCAGCAGTTTTTATTTGTATTCATTATAAGCAATCTTTAATTGCTTAATGCTAATTGAGTTGTTTTCATGCATGGGGCTGACATACTCAACACACCCTGTCAGAATTATACAGCAGTTAATCAATCTTAGGTCCCACCATGATTTCTGAATCAGTGTTAATCACAGTAACAGTTTTTATTCTAGTGATATAGCTGGCATTAAAGGCTCCACATAGAGTCAAAGGCTGTACCTGGGAGACTTCGAAGTTTAAGTTGATGCTGGATTTTGCTTTTTAATAGTTGCGAAGTTTAATAGTTTGAAAGAAGCATTTAAAATAAAATCCCAGCTTTGGACTGCTGTATGTGTTGAGAAATAGACAACTATGAACAACGTGTTCTCAATAGCTAGACAGTACTGTTTACTGAATAATAAAATATGAATTGTTAAAACTCCGTGTTTACACATGTAAACTTACTTAATCGTTAAATAATGCTTCAATGCTTAATCTCATTTCAGTATTGCAATTGTGAATGTCAGCCTTTCTTCGACATACTTATGAAGTTTCAGAAAGTTCTGTCTCTGGACTCTGAGATCATGGTTACAATAGTCAGACTAGTAAAACGACAAAAAAAAGATGTTAAGCAAGTAAGTGAACTGTAGACGAAACAAGAACAAAATCTAACAAAAAGAATAAAAAGCTAATTTAAAGCAGTGAAAGAACTATTGCACTGGTTTTCATCCTTCAAGGGAGCATGAATACTAAGAAAGATGTTTTGAGAGCCTGCTGACCATGCGCATGTGCTTTATAGATGTTTGATCATGAAAGTGAGCATTTGTGCTGAGCCACAGCGTTGTTAATGCTGAGTGCAGCTATCTGAGTCTCTTAGCATTAACAGAACTTTCCAGTGGGTGGCCATGGGCTCACAGCAAAGACGGTTGGATGTTGAAATCAGTTATTTATTTATTTATTTTTAAAGAGCAACCTCTATTGTTTGCCAGTTTCACCAATTTAATGTGCTTTAGCTGCAAATCCAGGTTTAAAACCACTTGGACCCTCCTGCTGCTTGGTTATTTACGCTTTCACCTACATAGTTCTTTCCTTTTCACATGAATGTGCCTTCACTCACTGGACAAAGCTTCTTGGGTGAGAGGAAATGTTAGCACTCTCAAGGACTTCAGATGCATATTTTTTGCATTTTTTCCTTCCTTCTGTCTTTCCTTTCTTTCTTCCTTTATTCTTTTCTTTAATTATATTTACTTTAAGACTTTCAATTAGCGTTTCAATCTGGTGATGACACAGTGGGCTTATACAGCTGACCAATCAGCAGCCCTGCTTTACCTTTTTTCATCACTTTTATGTTATTTGGAAGCACATGCATTAACTTCCGGAATTGCAAATCTAGCTGATGTAATTATTGTAATTGGTAGCAATCTAGTGCAAGATTGGAACACTGTTAAGGGACACAATTGGGCTACTTTCCACCTGTTGAATGGCTGTTATAATTTCAATTAAAATATAATCAATATTTAGCCACAATCAAAAGGAAGTTTAGGACTGTGATAAATAAAGATGTAATTTTAACAGTTTTGTATTCTTTTTAATACTCAGATTTGGTCTGTTCTTCTTTTTAACACTGATTCTGTTCCTCCTACAGTCTGTGTGCTGTACACCCAAGGCATTGGCACCAAGGAGTGGAGAGAGGTTAGTGTTATCTCACAGGCACCATATGGATACATGCAAATGGCTGACTTATTTGTAAAATAAAATGTTATTTTTAATACTTTACTTTAATTAAAGAAATATTAAAACCTATAATGCCAGTAAATGAATACACCTCTATTATGCACTTGATAAGATAAGCATTCTGTGTGTTGTCCAAATGATTATTATTTTGTAGCCAAGTATGATGGTGTGTATAATATGGAAATTATTGAGCTTCAGTATTATACTGTAGGTCATTTTCATGAATAACCGACACTGGAAGTCAAAAAGCCTTGAGTAAAACAGATGTGATTTGAGTAGAGACAAATTCTCAAAATAAGTACTTGATTTTCCATAATCTAAGGTGCTTGGGAATTTTTGATTACTGTAATATATGAAGTTGTATTCCATTATTTCATATGTGAACAAATCAGAATGCATAAATCAGTTACTCACTGCAGTGTTTCAGGTGTAACCTGGTAAAAAAAAAAAATCATAATTATGCTCCACATGCACAGGTTACCTCAAACCCATGTTGAATATGGCATAAACACATGGTATGTTAGTGGATGCTGTTTTTGTCTTCACGGATCCTGTGACGAAACATGTGAACCATTTTTGCTACTTCAACTGATTCACAGTTGTCGAGCAATAATTAGGTATCACGCCGTAAAAACAGTTAATTATTCTGTTAGCCAACTTCAACAACTGACTATAACAGTCTCAGATATATAATTACGTTGATAATTAGGTATGAAAGCAGGCCAGCAAAAAGTCATGCACAGGAATTACATCAAATTTGCACAAGCTACAATTAGTTAGTCCGTGATAAAATGGAAGAATCATAAGTTGCCGGTACATGAATACATGTGCATGTGTGTGTGTAAGTATAGTTACATTTACTTACACCACTCACAGTTTTTGCATATAATATGGAAACTTTTTATTACCCTTAATTTATGGAAATTTATTACCCTTGTAATACTGCATAATTAGCAGAGGATTTATACAGGTTAAAAATAACAAAGAGATTTATATAAAAAAAATACACAATGCAAATAAGGCCAAGACGGTTATTAAAGGCAAAATCACAAAGCAAATGGTGAAAAAAAACACAAAAAAGCCAACTACTGGCCAAAAGCACAATAGGGCAAAACAGAGTCAAAAATCAAAATACAAACCTGAGCACAAATGTCAAAAGTCTACATTCACAGAGATAATGGGACATACAGTACTGTACAAAGGCTTTGAGCTGCCCCTCCTTTCCCTTATATTTTGTGTTTTTAATGTAGTCATGAGGAATAGTTCTCCAGGCTTCCTGAAGGACTTTTTTGGCTCTCATATTTTGCACAGTACTGCAGGTCAACTGCTAATTATACTAACTTTTGGTCACAAGCTCCACCAGTTGCGGTTAGGTAGTTCTGCCAGTTGTGGTAGGATTAGTGTTGACGGAGCAAAATAACTGGTTAAATAAAGAAACAAATCATAATCTGTTGATAATAAATGGTGTTTGTGGTATTGTTGTATAAAAGGAATATACTTTAGCACCTGGGCTGCTCCTTCGTGCCTACGACCGCATCATAGATGTGATAACATTCATAAAAACAGCATTTCCTCTCATGTGATCTTGCTTAGTTAAATCTTAATCAATATGTGATCTCTTTTTTTTTTTTTCTTGAGCTAATCGTGCAGCCCTAGTTAAAGGTAATTTTACTGGATTGTTTTTGCCCTTGATGCTACAGTGGTGTTGAATAAGCAGACTGCTTGTAAGCAAAACTTACTACCAAACTGTAGATGTGAGCGGGGGAAAAAAGTATGACCCCTAATCCATTCTTTTTGCTAAATGACGTGGGAGGCTGACAGTACCACGCATTTATCTTGACTGTTAGACTCTTAACTCATAATAAGTGTACCACCCACACAAAACGAAGCAACACCTCAATGCCACATCAATTTTCTACAAACATCCCATATAGGAATAACAGTTATGACAGTCCGGGAATTGGGATTTTTACTGATTAAACTGTTTAGTATATTGCAGGGCTTTTTATAGTTAGTCAACAGCCTGAATCGTTCCCCTTTACAATCGCACATGAACTGCATCTAAAATAACTACTTGTCATTTTTAGAGGCAAAAGCAACATGCCATTACATTGTCAGTGGGCTGTCAAAAGTCAGTTTGTCAAAAATGACTACTTTTCCCAGCAATACTCTACATATCTGCATCTCAGCAAACCTTTTTTTGGTAGCGCACACTGATTTGAGTACTTCCTGACAATAATATATTACACACGTTGTGTTGATTTTCTGCTCAACATCTTGGAATCTACGTGCTGCTTAGTTCAGGGCTGGACAAAAAACTTTTTTTGCACACTATTTTTACGTGCATACAAATGTATCTGCTTGTATTGTCCTACATTTCGCCCATCTGCTCCTGTAATACTGGAATTTCACATCTGGAATAAATAAGTTGTTATTTCTCCCATTTTATCTTAAAAACAGTGGACATTCAGGTACATTAAACCAGCCTAAATTCTTGTAGGTTCTAGGAGACCCTACAGTAAATAATATGTTAATGAGATCAGCAAAACTGAGTTGTTATTTGTGATTTCTGACCATGTTGTCTGTGATTATTTTCCAGTTTGGGAGGACAGAAGTCATAGATAACACCCTAAACCCGGACTTTGTGCGGAAGTTCATTCTGGACTACTTCTTTGAAGAGAGACAGAACCTTCGGTTTGATCTGTGAGTTGTCTCTGTGTGTGTGTGTGTGTGTGTGTGTGTGTGTGTGTGTGTGTTTCAGTAACGAGCCTGTACATTTCTTTGGTACTGGCAGATGATATGTTGCAATTTAGGATATTCCTGGAGCACAGAACTAAGCATTTGCTACAAGTTTGTATGGGTTCATACCTGCATATTTCATAGAGTAAGTGAACATTATGTATGAGAGTTTGTGCTTTAATGCACCTGTGCATGTGTGGTTGGTGTATGTGTGGGTTTGTGTGGTTGGTGTGTTCGTGCTATGTTGTTTTGTCACTGTGCCTTGAATTCATGATACCACAAGCATGACTGCTGCCAGTGAATGGATCACTTTGTCTTCTGAATTTACCTGGAAGCATTGTACACAGAGAAGATCTTTAACACAAAGATCTGCTGACACTATTTTGGAATCTGGACCAGATCTGATTACTAACCAGCACTTTGTATGTAATTTCTGGATTGGGCAAAGGCCCCAGGACATTGGAGAAAAGAGGGAGAGAAAAGAAAGAGTCTAGTTTGTTGGAGTTTAAGATGAATTTGCGCTGGTGACACAGATACACAGGAATGGAAATGATGGAGCTCATGTTCCATGGGCTTGCAAATGCAGCCAAGTAGCCAAAATTGGGGTCCAGGCTGGTGGTACTGGACCCTACCTGTTCAGTGACCTTTGAGTCGAGGAGTGGCTTGGCAGTGGTGAATGGCCAGTCTTCCTCCTTTAACAACATTGAGCAGAACTGCTGGCGGTGTCTCTTTGGGGACATACTTGTTTGCATATGGCTCCTCTGCCATCCAGATGATTCAGCCGGCACTCAGGCATCATCTGGGCCTTTCCAGGTAAAAAATAAAAAGCCTGATTAAGGTTAAATAGGCAAACATATTCAGGTGAATCCTTTGGTGTGTGTCCTAGTGAGGGAGTTGACACTCTAGCGGGAGCAGAGAATAGGCCCTCTAGGGATCTTTATGACTGCTCAATCTGCTGCCTGTTTGCATGTTAACAGTCAGGTGATCATCTTTTTTTGTTGGTTGGTTGGTTGGTTGGTTGGGGGAGGATTGCTTAATGCTACTCCTGCATTACGTCTTATGTTTTTCTTTGAGCTGCTCACGGGTCTTGACAGCCACTCAGAGGACATAGAAGGCCCAGGCTTAAATGAATCTAACCATGTACTGTGTTCCTGAGGCGTGATTATGAGGTTGTTAACATATTGTTAACATACCATTGCTCTTATTTATAATAACTTTTTTTGTCATTCAGGCAATTATTATAAACAATAAATAGTAATATTTAGTTAAAATACCATTTTCAGATGGGAGACCCATGCTGATCATTTCTTCCCACAAAGTGAGCATTACGCTGAAGGGTGAAGGAAAGAAGCCAAAATTACAGTTTTCTCATTACACAATTTAGTTATAGTAATATTGTAGTTGTCATGCTTATAAAATTAGCAGTTTCATAAGAGCAAGCTGTTTTATAAGAAAAGAAGCCTTTCCTGAGAAATGCAGTGTTTAAACTCCAGCAAGCCTCATTCAAACTACAAATTTCATTTTGTGGTCAGATGAGATAAAATCAAACCTGATATCCATTGTAAAGTATGGTAGTGATCAGTGATTGTTGTGGATCAAGGACTAAATGTGAACACTGATGGGGGAATCATGACTCCCGCCCTCCACAAGGAGACGGATTGTCTCTGCCAGGAGGTTCACATGTGGCCATGAATAAAGGCTTAGCAATGACAATCCCAGTCTTAGATTTGAATCCTACTGGAAACCCATTGTCTAATTTGGAGAGGATGTCAATATGCACAAACATTCCTTTACAATCCTTTACAGTTTTTTCAACCTAGTTAGACATTACAGGAATAGATATGGGGATAGTGCTCGGTTATTCTCCAGAGAATGCATCACAAAATATGTTTTAAACCAATAGACTAGTAGTGATTTGTATAACAAAAAAAGCACGAAGTAAACATACTAGCATATGAATTTAAGAAAGAGTTAAAAGGTTAAAGCAAAAAAAATAAGTTAAAGCTAAAAAAATAAGTTGAAGCTAAAAATAAGCAGATCAGCTTCAATGTAATCAGTGATATTATTATTTCAGGTTGAAACCCACATACATATATGCCTGCCTGCCTGTATTCTGGTACGGGGGATCTCTCTGCCTTACTTATTAATACAAAGAAATAAAATTTTGCAAGGTTGAGTATCTTACGCCTTGTGCTTCTCTCGTCATCAGCCATATACACTCCTGGATCTGTAATCGGAGAGTGAATCACAAATAAGAAATCGAAAAAGTATATCGGATAAAGATAAGCTTTGTCTTTAAATTACTTCAGCACATTAAAAATATAAATATACAGTTTGGCTTTTCTAATTAATATCTATTGGTGCAGGTGTTTGTTTACACTGAGCAAGTAGTTTATTAGTAGATTATTTTAAGGTAGATTATTAAATCCGGCACATAACTGTTCATAAAATCGCTTTTACTCAACATTTTCATTTCACTTATGGCACAGGTTAAACTTCAGGCAGATATCTAAGTACTGCAAAAGTTTAATTAAATTCTGGTCAGCCGTCGATTTTAAGACGCGCGCACAGTTTGATGCATGCGCAGTATGCTGTCAAAACTTGCGGTTTATAATCTGGCACAAAACTGCTCATAACGTCCCGTCTACTCAACATTTTGATTTAATTTATGGTGCAGGTTTAACTTCAGGCGAAAACCTATGGACTGGGTTTATTAAATTCTGTCCAGCCAGTTTTGACAAAAATATTGACAAAATGTGACTGGACAAACATACATACAGATATACAGACATACAGACAGACCCACATACGGACAGAAAGTTTTTTGAGACTGCTTTTGGATTCTCCTTTCTTTTATTTATATAGATCCATTTGAATGAATGAAAAAAATAATAATCTTGTAATGGACACAATGATTTCACCTGAATGATGTTAATTGTACAGTAATTCTCATTTTCTCCCTTTTTGTAACAAATAGTAATTTGTGCTTTAATAGCCATATTCTTGTTCGGTAAATGGCAGATGAACATCAGCTCCTTGAAATGGCACTCAGATGTTATTGACACTATTATAAATGGCAACAGTATTCAGTTTCTTCCTTAAAGGCATTCAGAAGGAATTTCACACCTGTTGCTCTTCATCAGTCTTAATGTTGCACTAAAACAGCAGCGAACCTGCTAAAGCTCACGGTGAAAGTACTATGGGGTGGTAAATGTTTTCTTGTGATGTCATTTGTCGGGTTTTCAGTGTTTTATTCCACACGGATGCACAAGTCACTGAGTCACAAGAGCACACGACTATAAATAGCTGAAGGGAGAAGAATTCTAGCATGGTCTGGTCAGACTGAGAGTGTAAATGGGGAGCTGTTAGTTTGGGTATGTGAGAGAGAGAGTGTAGGAGGGTGTCTTCCCCTGGAGACTCAGCTGAGCATGTGGGTGGACAGCACACACCAATCTGCTGTGATTGTTGCACTGGCTGTGTGATCCTGCTGTCTCTCTCTTTCTCTCTCTTTCTCGTTCGCTGTGTCTATCTGGCTTTATTTCTCTCAAATCTTGTAATACACCTGCATAGGTGGAAATGTGTTTGTGTTACTCCCATAAATCAGTGTGTCTTTTTGTATTGTTGGAACTAAGTTACAGCAGGGTTAATACTAATGCTATACTATGAGCTAATGCTATACTATGAGCTACAGTATAAAAAATATATAATATACTAATATATATATAATATATAGTATATATATAATATATAAAGTAGTATAACTATATTAAATCACACTCATGAAGCATCACCTTGAATTAATTAACAAATTTTTAAATAACTTCTGAGGTGGCACACTAGCTTAGTGTTCAGCACTGTCACTTTGCACCTCCAGGGTCCGGGTTCGATTCCCGCCTCTCTGTGCAAGGGAATGTTTGCATGTTCTGCCCGTGCTAGGTGGGTTTCCTCGTAGTACTCCAGTTTCCTCCCATATTCCAAAGACATGCAAATTAGGCTAATAGACATTCCCAAATTGCTCATAGTGTGTGAATGAGTGTTTGAGTGTGTGTATTTGTCTGTGTGTGCCCTGCAATGGCTATCCAAGGTGTACCCACCTCATGCCCCATGTCTCCTGGGATAGGTCTCAGGTCACCTGAGATCCTGTATACAGGATAAAGCAGTATAGACGATGAGTGAAATTAACTTCTGTACCTATAATATGAATTTAGTATTTTTATTTAGATATAATATAAATATTATTTTATGTATACTACTAATTTAATATTTACTTCTGCATGTGTGTGTGTGTGTGTGAGCGCACTGTTTCGTACCTTTGCTCCATTAGTGACTGTGAGCTGATGCATACTGTGATGTCATACTCTGATCATGTCACAGTCGTTTCTTGTTGAATGACTTCAGCTCGCTCATTTCACTTATTTTAGCTTTACAGTGATAAATGGTGGATTGAGCTTGCTGCGTAGTCACAGTGTTTGTGGTTGAGTAATATCTTTGCTTCCTGCATCTGTTTTCCACCACTGCATCAGGCGGCAATTGATTCTCAGTCCTGCTGTCTTGATCGGAATTGTCCTAAGTGTGTTTCAGCAGCTAGCCACAGGGGTTTGATGGGATGTCGAGGTTAGCTGGATGTTTGCAGTTTAGCTGTTGGTTTGATTAAATGCCAGCATGTCTGTAGCTCTATTTGGCCCTGATTTCCAGACGGCAGTTTTGCCTGGACCTGCTGTGTCGCTGAATCAGTCCTTCCATTGTGGAGAAGCAGTAGTACATTTCAGAGAGTGTTGGTTTTAAATCAAGAGTTTATAGAGGCAGTTTGCTGCTGTCAGGTGAGAGAGTTCAAATACGACAGTTGGGATTTTTTGTTAGCTATGGGGTTTGGGTTGTTTTGAGTTTGTCATATTTATATTTATTTGATTTTATTTATATTTAATCATAGCCAATTCCAACATGCTAGAAATCCATAAATACACAGATTGAACAAATGTTTAAAAAAATATATAAATATTTATTAGCATTGTATTTTTCCATAATGTTATTAATGTGTATCTTTAGTTGAAAGAACACAATCATCATTAAAGCAAATGATTAGATCTAAAACTAGATCTAAAAGACCACTGTTTTTATTTGCAGTCGCAATGGAACCACTTGCTTTAACTTTGAGACAAAGAGCCGATATCCAGGGTATTCAACGGGCAGGATTGGAACATAAGGTTTCGCTTTATGCAGACGACATG
>JAOVVA010000016.1:5789967-5803904 GCA_028565275.1 Leiocassis micropogon
GATTTTGAGTAAAAAGCCTTTGGTAAAAAGGAGGAGTTCAAATAATTGGCTTTTTTGTAAGCTTAGACAATTTCTCTTATTTACGGATCTGTTCATGCACTTCATAGTTGTTTTTCTTCCCAGTCTTATCAAGTGGTTCACCTTTCAACCTACACTTACTTTCCTTATTGGTGTATGTAAACCCCAGTAGGGTTTACTTCATATTGCCCATGCAAGCAGTTTAACATGATGCTGAACATGACTCACAGCAGGGAGTTAAATAATTAAGCTAGAACACACGGGCTCCAACGTATTACTTGTGTATACTGTACACATTCTCTGTTTTGTGAATCCACTCTTCCAGGTTAAGTGGGAGCACAGGTATGCTATTTGTATGGCTGAACGGCAGTACAATACGTTGCGGGAGAATAAGTCTCAGTAAGAAAAAAAAAGACAGACTTGATTAGTTAGACAAAGGGATTTTTTTTCTTTAGATGTAAAGGTCACTTATTGAGCTTCTATCTTTAAATCAGACAGAGTGAGAGAATGGAGTGGAAAAGGGAGAGGGACTTGAGCTGAGCGTCTAGATTGCTTTTAATGATGATTGTTATTTCATTCAAATCCGTACTGATGAGGGGGTGGGGGTGAGATAATTGAACGTGAGTCGATCCGAAAAACAGCTGTTCCGCGGCAGTGTAGCTGGTACTTAATTAGCTTGTTCTGTCGGGGTGCTGATTGTAAATTCATGTGTCTTGATTAGGATTTCAGGAAGGTAGTTTCACAGTGTAAAGAGGAATTTAAGGGGATGTGTTAAGGTGTCTATGTGTATGCGTTTCTGTGTGGCAAAAAAACGAGCGTTTATGTGTGAGTGAATGGTGATAAAGTAATGGTGATTATGGTCTTTTTTTAAAAACATTTTCGAAAACCTTTTTTTTTTTTTACCAGAGTTTTTGACAGCCTTACCTGTACTACACTGAAAAAAAAAGTGATTTATGTATCAGAAAATTAAAATTAATCACAGAATTTCAACTCAAGTGAAATATCTAAGTTAAACAAAATTGAATAAGTAAATAATAGTTAAACAGGCATGTTTAGGTAAATTAATTGAATAGAGTTAAGGACATTACAAACTTATTCTGTGGGGTCAAGGTTGTACCCCACCTCGTGCCCTACAGTAAGTCTCCTGGGATAGACTTAAACCCTGTATGCAGGATAAAGCGGTATAGACGACGAGTGAGAGTAAGTAAAGAATAATATGAATATATTAAAGCTATACAAGGCCAGTTTTTTTTGTTTGTTTTTTGCCCTCATTGTACGTATCACCACATCAGCACATCTGGCTGGGTTGTGTGGGATGTAGGATTAAGGAACCAACTATGGTGATCCGCTGGTGGCAGGGTTTGAAAAATTATTGAAATGGAAAATTTCAAAAAAGAAAAAAAATAGATTAAAAGGATTATTTGTAGAAATTACATAACTTAAGGATGTAATTTGAATAAACTCAATAGTAATTTAGTAATAGCATGAACGGTGTACACTTTCACTTCCACATTTCTGTGATTTACACTCTCACTGGCACGCTAGTATTAAAATAAGGTATTCATAGATTTTATAACAAGTTGTTCACATGTCTGGTCTTCCCACAGCAGTCTTTGCTTTGAGTCTTACCTTTTTTCAGGTGACAAAGTTATCTCAGTGAAATATGGATGAGCCCATGTCCAGGAGGCACCGGTGCACGAACATATTCATGCAGAAATATATTCATTATCTCTGCTGGGGTTCTTTGCCCAGTTTAATGGTTGGGGTTGTCATGGAGACCTGTGCACTGCTTTTTCCCTCTTGCTGTCTTCGTCTTGTTTTCCAGGTCAGGTTATGAATGGTTGAACGCTCTACGGATTTTCTTGACTGACAGGGTGCAACAGTTAGTCTGCCACCTGTTGGCTTGCTTTTCACTGCCATGAAACAGACTGACACTGAGCGTGACTCTGTTTCTTTATTGTTACATTCCACCGCTTTTACCTTCTTGCGGAGTATGTATGCTGTAACTCCTTAAGTGATGTGCAAATGAGTGCAATCACTAGGTGTGTGTGAGAGGTTTTAAGGAAAGAGTGTGAGAGTTGTCACTGTGAGGAAATATGAAATATATGAGGCTTTTTTTTTTGTGCATTTTTCTGCATGTCAGTCCGCATGTTTCTTATGCATCGAGGTTGCGCACTGCCATTTAGAGGAGTTAGGAAGATTCCAGTAATAAAACTGACCTCACTGTATAATTAAAGTGAGCAAGGTTTTAATTAAACTCCTGAAATCAGACCAAGAATAGCACATCTCTGATTCATTGCTTGGACATGGGATTTTGCATGATTACACAGTTTATTCTAATGTGTAGGCTTTTGTCTGGTGGGTGATGGAATGCATACTGATGTAATTAGGATGTATTACAGCCAGTTCTATTAGAGATTGGAGCTTCCATATGAAAGGTCTAAGTACAGAGGAAAGAGGTAAAAGCTAATAGCTGTCAGATCAGATTGCCAGCTGATTATTGAAATATTAGTGCAGTCAGACAGAATTATTGAAGCGTATAAAACAGATTGAATATAATGGGAAAAAATGTCATTTATTGTTTTTACTAGCACCTTCTTAAAGTATTCTATTGGAATTAATACTTCTCAAGCAATTTCATTCACTGTTTTAATTACGGTATTTAAATATTTTGAATATTTATGAGGCTGATTTCATACCTTAAATAGCAGTAGTTCTACAGTATGCTTCTAAACCTTTTATGCTTCTATGTGTTAACCATGGAAAATAAATCACGGATTATTGAAAGAAAGTAATGAAGAAATACTATAAATTGTAATGTTTAACTTAATCAGGGTTTTTAAGCCATTAAGCCAGCATGAATACAATGCCATTAGAGAGGATAAATGTATACTATAGTAATAATATGAAACAAAAATCTGCCAGAGATTATGTATTTACTTAGGGCCATTTGTCTAAACATTTAGCACAATGCATAGACAAAAAGTACAATTTTACTAATTTCCCAGAGAATACATACATATAATCATAATAAATCATTTTGAAAAAACATGCATTACATTAATGTTTTTATTTGCCCATAACATTATGTTTAAAATCATATTTTTGCATGACATATTTACAGTTTGCAATTTACCCTAACCTCACTTACGTAGTATCACACCATTGTTGATGAATCACTCACCCTTTCCAGCGGCTGAAGTATTGAAGTGGGTGACCATGTTATAAAAATAAATTTCACTTGCATTCATTTTCTGCAAAAATCTGTCGACTTATTATTGTAGCCATCAAGGTTACACTGCACTGCACAGCTAAATGCACAAAAGGAAGAGGTTATAAGATTTGAACTTCTCTACTCCATTTTGCTATAATAATAATAATAATAATAATAATAATAATAATATACCCAAAATAATGTATTAAAAACTTGTTGTTCAATGAGTATTAAACTTTGAGCCCATAAAGACACAGTATATTGAATCTGTCATGACTTCATGGAAGCCCAGCTTCACTCAAGTTCTACAGGTTCTGTGTCAGGGCTTTCAAAAGAGAGTTGAAACAAACTGATGGACTGGTAATATGGAGTTCAGTACAAGTGTATCCTGCTTGGGATCTAGACAGTAACTCACTTCCCAATGGAACATGTGCATTGCCTGTGGTGGACACTTCATGTGTGAAAATGATTCCCCATGCTCCCAGGAGCACTGTTTCACAATTTGAGTCCTGAAATAAGCCAGTGCCATCGGGAATAAAAACAGCATTAAGGTGATAACCAGGTCCATAAATACATTTAGGACCATCAGCTCTGCCAAGCTGCCTTTTTTGAGCTTTTGAGCAAGGCCCATAACCCTATCTGCTCCAGGAGCACTGTGTCCTTGCAGACCTTGTGCTCTGATCCCAGCTTCCTAACTGGTATGTATATGCAAAAAAAATAAAAAATACAAAGAAATTATTGCACTGTGCCAAATGTGACAAGGAACTGAATTAAATCAATGTATTATAAATGCCTTTTAGGTTATGCCCTTTTTTATTACTTATTTTCTACTATTGTGTGAACATTCTCAAAAGAAATTATCCTTATTTTATTGGACACAATCCCAGTCGTGCCTCTGTAGCAAGCAGTATAAGAGGTAGAGTTTAATAAACTTTATATTTGTGTCCGTGCAGTCGGCTCCGATATGGAACCCTAAGGAGAAAAGCTTAAGGGAACTGTTGTGGATCTCAGCCTAGTGTTTGCTTTCTCAAAAATTATGTGCAAAAATGCCACCGCAGGTTTTTTTTTTTTTTGTTATCTTTTTATGGGCTATTAAATGCCACAGCTAATGAAAACAACCAGCCTTTATCAAAAATGATAAATGTTAAGTTCTGTTACAGACTGAGTCTTACGGTGAAGGTATAACAATGCTCAAGCATAGGCAGGGTGCACAGCTGACAGCGTGGGTATTCAACATTCTGTTTTCTCAGTGTTCATCAAGAGAAGCAGGAGAAAAGCACTGTTACTTTACTTGTCAAACCAGACTTCCTGCTGAACTCTCAACCTCCCACTGAGTGCTGAACGGAGTTAGTTGTGGATTTTAAAGCTTGGAGTTCATTTATACAGATAGTAGTATCTGAAAGTTGCACTACTGACATGCTGTTTTATTTTCATAACTAGGACCAAAATAGTTAAGGTATGTGTGGTTTATCGGAATTTACCTTTTCATTCCATAATTCCAAAAAAAGTCATATTCAAATAGTCATATTCATATCAAACCTGAAAGATAGAAAACTAAAGAAATTGGCAACTAGAACTGTTCAAGCCAAATATAAAATTTCTCTAACACCCTAACACCAAATGACATTTACAGAAAACTTCAAGCACAGTGCGGCGATTAGACTTTTAGCCGCAGTAAAGCATTTAAATGAAGAAGGACAGTCCTGGCCAGGTATTGAATTAAAGAATCAATCCTTGGCCGGGATCATCATTCTTTAAAGTGCATTCATGTAACAGGTGGTTATATAGTGAAATAAAGGGTTTTTGGTTATTCTGCACAATCAAATGTTACAGTTTGACTTTAACGTCCGTGTAGAAAAAAATCTTCCATTACAATGATTGCAGACTAACAGACTTTGTAGGGTCACAGCAGCTGTTTGTAGAATCCTTCCAAACTGATGTTCTTTAATAGGCTTTTCTTAACCATCTTTTAAGCTGATGGAAACTCTGCTTTTAAGATGTTTATGGTCACTTTACTATCAACAAAAAATAGCCACCGTGGAAAGTTTATCTATTTTCAACAGATAGTTCTGTCGAAGCAATCTGATTGGAAAGTAGGTCCGTATGGTCTGCAGTACTGCAGAGAGAGCAACTGGCTGCCAAAAAACACATTCACACCTTCAACTTTCTGATAATAATAATACTTTGACTCTTTAATGATTGCTTTTAAGTCATTCCGAATAGCATTTGAACTATCAGTGTTCTTTTATTTATGCCTATGAAGTGAACTAGCTCCTAACACAAGGATGAATCACTCTCCAACATCTGATCAAGGGAACTACGTGGTATGTGTGATGTGTACGCCTTAATGCATTAACTTTCCGCTTAACTGTCAGTCACTAACTGTCAGTTGTAGTTAAACATTTGCAGTTTGCTTCAATAGAAGTCAGGTTCAAGTGCAAATGATATAAACAGTCCCTTTAGTAGAAGTGAATTATAAATTAGTCCTGGTGGAGCATTGCATTGTTTTCCGTGTTGGTTTACTCTGGGATTTCTGTTTTCCGAGTGTATTTCCACTTTGTGTTTCCAGGATAGGCTCCAGATCCCCATGACCCTTGCCAGGATAAAGTGAATTAGGATAAATGAACAGATTGCTGCATATGTTTGTTTCCCCTCAGTGTCACAAATGACAATTTTACTCACAAATTTTCTAAGAAGATTCAGGAGAACCATGGACTGTGTTGCCTTTGCAGGGCTTAGGGCATAAGCCTGTAGGGCATACAGTAGCTTGCCATGTGTGAGTTGTTAACGTTTAGAAAACAATTTAGGGGAAAACTGTTTCAGAATTTTTTTAGGATTTCAGTGGGGACCTAGTTTCTAAAATCCAGTTTTTGATGGAAAAAGGTAAAACCATTCATACACAGGTTAAAACAAGGCTGCATAAACAGGCAGAATGTTACACTGTACATAGTCACTAATGAGACAAAATACTTGCAGCAGCAGAAACAGAGACTGACCGGAATTATTATTCAGCATTGCTTGAGTAAACATTAATAATACTTTTGCTAAAATGTTAAACCAAAAGCCAAAAATATTTCTCTTTCCATCAACAGTGGCATTCCAGGGAAGAAATGCGGCACCGTTATTGTGAAGGCTGAAGAACTGAACAATTGCAGAGTAAGTCATCCTGAGTGTTGTGTTACACTATATCATGTCTTTGTAGTTGCTTTAAATGACACTTTTGAGTATTTCCATCTGGCTCATCCCTAGACAGTGGCGTCTCACTGCCTCAAATCTGCACATACAAAAACAAATAAAACTGGCAAAATATCAAACTAAGGAAAAAGGCCAAATGTGCTAATAAAGCTATGCTAGTCAACAGTCTTTACAGAAGCTGTCTAAAGCTGGTTGGCTATAGGTGCTATATGCTCTCAGTGTTGGAAACTGCTTTTAGTTTAAGTATTTCCTATTGGCTCATCTCTGGACCGTGGTGTCTCAGTGACTCCAAAGTGCACATATAACAACAGATCAGACTGGCAAAACAGCCAACATTTTTTGGGGCAGGAATCCCAGCTGTGCCATGAATACACACTTGAAAACACACAGATTATACACTTGTAGTTTACAGTACATTCACTATACAGTACAGTATGTAACCAGATGACACTCTGACAGTAAGGAAGGTGTGTGCACATGCCAGTCTTTGTGTCCACATATGTATGCTTGTCAAAAAGGATTTCTCATTTGTCTCCTTAGTTTTGCCACCTGGCTTCAGTCAAGCAAATCTAAAAGACTGCGCCAGACCATTTTGCAAGCACACAATATCATCTGCTCAAAATGAGGCGATTGCCAAATGCTTAATTAGTGTGCACCAGTGCTATAGTGGTTTTATCCCTTTTCTGCAGGAATCTGTAATGATGCAATTTTGTGGCAACAAACTGGACAAGAAGGATTTCTTTGGCAAGTCTGACCCTTTCCTTGTGTTTTACCGCAGCAACGAGGACGGAACGTGAGTTGGCTAACCTTCTTGCAAATAAAATTGTTAGATTGTCCTTTTTCCCTGCTATTTAAGGAACTAAATCATGAGAATACTGTGGCAAGACAGTGGACATAGAGCTTAAGTGATAAGTTTAAGCTTAAGTAATAGGTAGCAGATCTTTTCCACAGACAGTACACAGTAAAGGGACAACACTTTGAATCTGGTGACTGTGGATGCCATTTAAATACAGACAACTCCATGTCATGTTGGAGAAGTCATAAAGGAATGGACATTGTCAGCAACAAGACTTAGGTAGGCTGTAGGATTTAAACAATGCTCATTGGGTACTAAGGGGTCAAAGGTATGCCAAGAAAATATCCCCAAACCATTATGCTAAAAATGTGGTTGATAAATATGGTTGATACAAAGCAGGTGAATGGGTTCATGGTGTTTATGGTGTTCAAGACTCATCAGGCCAAGCAATGTTTTCAGCAGATTGCCTTGAACATGTCTACATCCATAAATACATTGAGATGGCTGATTAGATATTAGATACTTTAACAAGCAGGTGCACAGGTGTACCTAATGAAGTGCTGGTGAGTGTCAATATAAACCTAAGAATATTATAAATATAATTTGTATTCTTATTATTAATTTTAATATTTTTTCTTTGTTTTCTTTGCACAGGTATTAATACTCATTAAAAAAATCAATTAATCACTGTATAACAAACACACATAGTGAATGAATCAATTACTCATTTTTCAGGACTCACTTGGTCAGGATTGGGGTCATTTAGAATAGATAATCCAACTACCCTGCTGACAAAACCAAAAAATACAGAAAGACAGTGTCAAACTGGTAGACAATCTTTACCAGGTGGAAGGGTGTTTTTTCAGCTTTTTTAGGGAAACTTATGAATTGCATTACTATACTCTACCTATGCAGCATTAGTTAAAGTAATTACACACTGTTCTATAAGCACTTACCAGCTGGCTAAGACGGCCAATTAGCCTTTGTTTTGGCAGCTGATCACAGTTGACTCACAGAGGAGTACTGGAATGATTTTTGGGGTACATTGCCACATAGATTATAAGGTTGTCCACATCCGACATGAAGAATAAAATGGATAACAATAAAAAAAAAAATACAAAATCAAAATAAGGGCGTCTGTTAAATGACGTATATCAAATTTGTCATCTAGAAAGTGTTCATTATTCCTGTTTTACTGTCGCTAATTGGAAAAGTGGAGCATTTTGTCCCTAAAAGCATGACTCCTATGTTTCAATTAGTGCACTGTAAGGTCACTGTCATTATGCTCTTTAAATGCTCTGTGGGCAGTGAAAAATCCATATTCGCTGATTGCTAGTTCAGAACATACAAATGAGGTGGCTGAACTCACAACAGTGATGGGTACCACCTTTCCTCGACCTAATAGCTGCAGAATATGGACCCAAGCTGCTGTCTTTACTATAGCCCTGAAACAAGATAATAAGAAGTATTTTTTACTTGTTCGTGTGGGTTGGGTGGATAAAAAAGAGGGTTGTGTGCAGCTGAGTAACAAAAAAAAAGCTGCAGGAGCAGCATGTGATGTCTATAAGTAAAACCACATGCTGCTTCTGCTCCTTGATGTTACTGTTGCGTCTTTGTTGTATGCAGGAAGGGACGGTTTTTGAAGTCCTGTTTCTGAAGGCCAAGGACAATGTGCTAATAAATAGAAATGGGGGGGGGTTTAATTCAGTAATGAATCGTGATTATTTGTGTGCCGAATCACGTATCGCCACATTGACTCCAAAATCGATTTTTAAAAACTATTTTCCATTTGTAATAGAGACAAACCGGTCGATCGGCTGTGACAAAAATTGGGTGGTTTTCAGTTTGATTGGTCGTGACTGGTGATCAGCCGATCAGCCTCAGATATAAAAGATTCTGTACTGAGCGTAGAAGCTTCTGAGTAGCGCAACAGAAATACACATTACATTAATTAAAGGCATTTGAGGAGAAAAAACGTAACCGTTTCTTTCAAATCAAACAGGCAATACACTCTGAACTATTTAAACATTTTTGTCCTGTGTTATAGGAGTGAATTATTTGCTAAATTTCTTTAGAAATAATAATTATGGCAGATGACATAACAGAGATATGTACTGCTCAGTAAACATGTAGCTTTCTTTTCTTGCTTAATTTAATTTTAAGTAAAATGTTAAACTCTTGTCTTTGAAGTTAGTTTGTATTGTTTAAATGCTGCACTTGGTTTTTAAGTGAGAAGAAACTAATAACTAAAAGGAACAGGCTACATTGAATTAATTGAACTTTTTTAAATATTTCACCATTCTAGGAGAAAATGTAATATCAAATCGGGATTAAACTGTGATTCTTTATTTTACAATTTTATAGGTACAGTCATTAGAATCTTGTACCAGGTGGTGACTGGTGATCTCCATTCCTACTCATAATCACCACAGTCTTTTCAGAAGCTGTCTACAGCTTGTTACTACTGTGTATATACACAATGTCAACCATGTTAATCCTGAGTAGGACCCATTATTGATGTCAACACAGTTACAGTTCTCTATGGTATTGATTTTATAAGTGCTGGAGAATGCTTTAAGATTGTGATCCATGTTAACCTGATTGTACTACATAATTGCTCGAGGGTTGGCAGTAACTAATTCATGCTGTGAATTGTTGACATATGTCAACGTGGAACCAGGTGTGGTAATCTGCTGCTGTAGCCCTTCTGAACTCACATGTCTGACGTATACATTGTTAGATGCTTTTCTGCTACTCATGGTTATAAAGAATGGTCATTTCAGTTACCGTAGACTTCCTGTCAGCTCTAGTCTTTTCTGCATGCAGAAGTACAGTAGATGCTTATTTAATGCTTTTTTGTTGTTTTTTCCCACAGTCCAAGTCATTGAGATAACATTTTTTCCTTATGTTTAATGTGAACTTTATGTAAAGCTCATTAGGTGAAAGTGCATGATTTTATCCAACGTGCCTCTACTAGATGATTGGCCAATTGGATAACTGCATGAATGAGCAGGTGCCCAAGAGTTTTAGTTCCTTGGATGTGTTTCCTGTTTGCTTGAGCTTTTTCTATTTTGTCTATTTTCCGGGTTTTTTGCTTGGTTTTAAGGATATTGCTATTTTTGTTGGGCTTAAGCCAATTTTACCTACTGTTATTTTTGTAGCCATATTTGGACATGCCTAATTTCAACAAGCTTGCCTGATTTTTCTCTTTCATGAAATACAGTAGGCTAATTCCAAGCACTGCTCAGTTACTACAGCAACTAATCCAAAGTAACGGTCACTCTGCATTACTTTGCTATTGGTGCATTCCTTTATACTTTATTAAGACAGTGGTGTGCTGTAAGATCGAGAAGGTTCGTCTAGCGCACATGTGTTAGCATAGAATAGAACCTTTAGAATTTGAATATTTTTTACTGTACACTGTTTGCATGCAATGCCTTAACAACAACGGACACATAGCTCAGATAATTGTGCATGAGAAAATAACTCACTTTTTTACACACTTTACATTAAGCTACTTATTGCTAGGCTTCTACATAAAACTAATATAACCTGTACAATAAGAATATAGTTTATGTATACATCAATGCCTATTGTGTATGCACAGGAATTCTTTAAAAAGTTTTTTGTCTGCAAATGTTTTTAACTTAGCCATGGACTTAACAATCACCAAATATGAAGCCTAATAATCACTGTTACATTGGTTAAGCCATGAATTGGCCTGTCTATGTATGTGATAAATGCCAGGTCTTGGTGTACCCATGTGCAAATTAATATTATTAATTTTACCTTTTGACAATACTTTGTTAATGTGTATGACTAAGGTGTTTGTGCTTGTGACAGATTCACCATTTGCCATAAGACAGAGGTGGTGAAGAACACCCTGAACCCAGTATGGCAGGCCTTCAAGATCCCTGTCAGAGCCTTGTGCAATGGAGACTATGACAGGTAGGACCTCAGCAAATATGTGTTTAACAGAGGCATGTCATAGTTTTGTAGTTACTCTTGACACCACACACATAGATATTCACCGATTAGCTATAACAGTTTGACTACTGACAGGTGACGTGAACCACATCGATTGTCTTGCTACAGCTACCTGGAAGGCAGCAAGTGAATATTAGGCAGCAAGTGAACATTTTGTCCCTGAAGTTGATGTGTTAAAAGCAGTAAAAATGGACAATCATGAGGATTTGGGTGACATTGACAACGGGCAAATTGTTAAGGCTAGACGAACCCATGGAACCCAAGGCTCTTGTGGGATGTTCCTGGTCTGCAGTAGTCAGGATCTACCAACATGCTCCAATAAAGTTGACCTAGTATGATGAATCCCATTTTCTTTTCTGTGCTTCCAACTTTGTGGCACAGTTTAGGGAAGGCCATTTTCTATTTAAACATGACTGTGTCCCAGTGTATAAAGCAAGGACTACAAAGACAAGGTTTGGTGTGGAAAAACTTGACTGGCCTGACCTCAACTCTATCAAGCACCTTTGGGATGAACTGGAGCGGAGATTGCGAACCAGGCCTTCTCGTCCAAGATCAGTGCCTGTCCTCAAAAATGCTGTAAAGAATTAATTGGCATAAATTGCCACAGGAACACTCCAAAATCTTGTGGAAAGCCTTCTAGGAGAAGTGAAAGCAGTTACACCTGGAAAAGGGGGACCAACTCAATATTGAAATATATTTGTATTTGGATACAATGTCATTGAAGGTTTGGCCAAATCCTTTTGTATTTATAATGTATATAATTATTACATATATATGATTATCATATCATATTGTCAAGTGCGTTTGCAAAACCCATCAAGCACCATTATGAAAAATATATACAGTATATATATATATATATATATATATATACACATATAATTATTCTAGAATGTAGAAAATAAATCCAAACTTGTCCAAAAAAATGGTTAAGTTTAGGGGACCATGGGGTGTGTTTATGGAGATAAGAGCATGTATTGCACTCATGTAGAGAAGTACTTTCATGTGAGTTCTAGTGACAGGCCATTGTTAGAATACAGCAAAGAAAAATGCTTGTGGATTTTGACACAAGAAATGTGTGCTGCATGCTCATTTGTTGTGCCGCAGTTAGAGTGGTGATATCTGTGAATTATATGGAAGTGAGGTTTTTAATTAAGTTTGCGATGCAAGAAATGATGAAACTGAGAATTTATGATGAACAGAAGCCTCTGAACCCTGACCAAGGAGTGCAAACCCCTTCATATCCTCAAACTCTTATTATCCGGCAGTTTTACAGATCATTCATATAAATGGAGGTTAAGCTGTCCAGAAGAAATCCAGCCCTATTTTGCACACAAGGGCTCTACCTTTTAAATGGCTCTGTGCAGCACTTAAAACCTTACCGCTCTCTGTGGGCTCTGCAGAAACCAATTCACTGCTCATCTAACGCTAATGACTAGCTTTTGTAGTATATGAGACCATGATTCATATCTCTTTCTCTGTATCTCTCAGTTACTTGTCATGATTGCCCATGCAGTGAATAGTAAAATGTAAAAGTGCTGTAGGAGATGATAGCCAGAGTCGATGGAAAATGACTTACTTGCTGAGAGCATGATACTTCATCTTCAGATACTTTAGATACTGATTGAGGCAAAAATGGAAGAAAAAAAAAAGGCTGGTGTGAAATGAGACTAGTGTACAGTGGTCAAGCTGACATCTCTCTCTCTCTCTCTCTCTCTCTCTCTTTAGAACAATCAAGATTGAAGTGTATGACTGGGACAGAGACGGCAGGTAAAGTGTTGTAACCATTCAAAGTAACTAAGGTATTTTTGCCTACTTAATATTGAATTCATTTAAATGCATCTGATATTTGATCAATTCTCAATTATATCAGGAAGTTTGTTTAGATTTTTTTTTTCCCCAAAAAGAAATTCACATTCTTTTATTTTGTCAGAGTCAAACTTGAGTAGAGGTTTGGCATATTACTTTAAGTATTTTCCGTATTCATTTATTTATTTCTATTTATTTACAATTCTGTGTAAATATTGCACCTAGTTATATAAATAGAATATAAACATTTCAACATAATCAGAATGGTAACAATTAATTAACTAAAGCATAACTTTAGTTACCACTTGGAAGAGTATAATATACATCTCCAGTTGGCCAAAGCTGGATTTTAGAAAACGAAACACAAAAAAGCATCTGTACAGTAGTTGAGAGCTAAATGAGACAATTGGAATCTAATTGATTTGCAAAGTGAGGCAAAAAGAAATTAGGCAGCATTATTATCCAAAAACAAACAGACACTACTTGTCTCCCTGTACATAGCCACAAGATATTTTATTTTATATTTTATTTTATTCAGATTTCAAACAGGGACATATATAGGATATCTTATTTTTCTTTGCAATGTTATACTGAAATAATTTGGTAATAATTTGAGTTATGTCAGCCTTTTCACTATGAATGGAGACCCTAAGTATGTTTACTGTATCTAGTGCATACTCTTATAATGAGTCGATTAGTGAGTGCAGGAATGAAACAGATGGTGGTGTTTTGCATGTAGTTTTTTCAGAAAAATGAACAACAAAACTAAGTGTTAAACGACATCTGATCTAATGATAAACCTGTTTCATTGTGAGGTGCACAATACAGAAGAAATTCTGTATATTCATTGCATGTTTTATGGAAGAGATTAGCAACTCATTCTACTCTATAATAAAATGAATCTCTCTTTGTGTGTGT
>JAOVVA010000016.1:5817304-5828449 GCA_028565275.1 Leiocassis micropogon
ACAGGCCTCTCTCATCTTTTTAAGTGGGAGAACTTGCACAATTGGTGGCTGACTAAATACTTTTTTGCCCCACTATAAATGCTTTTGCAAGACACTGTAGGTGACACATACTTCAGCTCACATGATCCAGTTCTTACTTGTTGCTTTTGGGACCATTAGAAATTCTAAGTAGAGTTGGCACTGATTGAAGAATTTATCCTTTAAGGGGATAGTGCTAAAATCCACTTTTTTTTTTTATAGATTACAGGTATGTAAATATATCCTTATGGTATATACCTTACATTCACCACTCCATATGATATGTACATACTGAATAGACACAGAGATTTAAAGTATACTTTGAAAGGCACAGTTTAATATTGAGATTCAATAAGGTTCCAGAATTTAATAAAAAATAAATAAATATTTCTCCTCTATGAAATATCTATATCTTCCTGATTCATCAAACCATCCTCCCCGTCTCCCCATTGTGTCCTAGCCCAGCCCCATACCTCCAAACTATAACATCTGCTGGCATTGAGGGTGTGTCATGAGGCATTTCCCAAGCATGTCACTCATGCATGAACAAAACCCTCCTGCTTGCTTTTTTCAGCAAAATAAACATATATTCCAGTAATTGCAACTGTGACTAAATCTTTTCCTGTCTGATGCAGTCATTTTGCTCACTATACCTATTTCACAGATAGGTTTTTTCCATTTTTTACCCATTTTCACAAATGTTTTGAAAAGCAGATGTAACATCTCTTTATTCACTATAATGGCACTGCTGGGTCATTACGTTCCAGAATAAGCGCTTGGAATGTTGGTCAGACCCAATAGTTTATGGATATGTTTAAAATAGTGTTATAAAATGACCTTTGATGAGAAATCATACTAATATAGACACTTTAATTCCACTTTTTATTTCAACATTTTATGCAGTTAACATCATTTGAAAGGTCAGCTGCAGCCAGGTTCTGCAAGACCTCACAGTTGACTGCACTGTTAATTAAATCTGAATATGATGGAAATTGATGCAACATCTTGCAATGTCGCACCATCTATAGCAACCTTTTTTGCACCAGGATTAGTTTTTTTTACTTGTCATTGTAGTTGCCTAGTTGTGTAACTTTTCTCACAGATGAAACCTGTCAAAGCAGCTTGGCATCCATTATCATCCACTTTACAGTAATGTTAAAATTTTCCTTTTCTGCTTCAGTACATCTGCAACTTTATGAACACATAGAAAATAAAATTATAAAACTTTTATGCCAGACAGAGGTGTCAGCTGGGAGATTCAGATGAGTTTTAGATCTTCAATATGTGGCTCCTATGACTCCTATCTTTCAAACTTATTACCTGGATTCATGTTCAGATATAATGGTCTCTATTATACGCTGTTGAACTGCAGAGAGCCCCAGTAAGCAGCAGCTGCTGCTAAGCCTCTATTTATTGAACTGACATTGACATCTTCTATGGGAAGGCACTGATGTGCCATTTTGTGGAATGAAGGAAATCTTGCTTTCTTTCTCTTTTAGTCCCCTCTAGTATGGAGGTGTTTTCCTGTGGGTCTCTTTTCAGCTTTCATTTGACATATGCACTGCTAATACCCCCAGACGGTTTTCTGCCTGGGCTTTGGAGACAAAGGTATTTTACCTCTTTTAAGAATGGTGAAATATTCCATTTCCAAAAGTTCCACTTCTTTAAGTCAAAATTAATATAATTTTTGACAAATTTTAACCATTGATTGATTTAATTAAGTGTGCCTTAGTTTGTTTGATGGTAGTGTACTCTAACTTTGTTAGTAGTGTTTTATCCACCAATACAGCATGCAGATCCATCTTTCCCGTTCTTTTGACTCTTTTTTTTTTTCTTTCTGTCTCTCACGATCCTTCTCACTGCTAGCTGATGATGACTCCCATAGGTTGTGTCAGGGGCAAAACAGATAGCGAATGACAGGAAAATATAACTGTTTACGCTCATGTTTTTTAATGCATGGGCATCTGGCACAACTATTTCTCCATGTAGTAAATTTTACAGTACTTATGACATGCTGTGCATACTTTCAGGTTTTAGCATTTAAACTATACCACTGACATTTCATGAAATGTCAATGTGCTCTCTTTAGGAAGAAAGATTTTTTTTCACAGCTGTTACTGCAGGTTGATGTGTTTTTTTGTTTTATTATGTACAAGTATTTAGTGTTTTTATTTTTTTATGAAGAGTTTGTAAGCTCAAGCAACTTCTTCTGTGGTCAACTCAGGTTGCTCCATTGATATTTATAAATATTCCTGGTTTTATTTGGTACCTTGTACCTACACTAGTTATATTGGCGAATTGGTAATAATAATTACTTATTATCTCACTTCTATCACACATTCATTAATGCAAAGTGATCACTTTGTGAACAGTCCAAACTTCCAAAGTGTGACATCACATAAAGCCTAGTGTAGAATACCAAAGGCATTACTGATTATTCTTCATGCAATCATAGCTACAGTTTTTTTGTTGTTACAGTTGTTTGCACATATTAGCTTGATTAACCTGCCATTTCTAAAATGAAGTGTTTTGATGAAATGGAACAACAAATTGTTGAAACAACAAACTTTTTCATCATGCACAATAACTGAGCACACAGTTTATGACAGTAAAGACTCTCTTTATTTCTCTATATAATCCCCTGCTACTCCAATGCACTAATCCAAGTGTTTCCCTAGTATTTGGATACCGGCGAGGTTGAACGTTTTCTCAGTGCGCCAGAGCCATATCTGCTTCATGTCTCAAAAGCTGGACTCCCAGGAACACTTTTAAAGACCCAAACAAATAGAAATGGCTTGGAGTGAGGTCAGGACTGTACGGGGCATGTGGCAATACCTCCTAGCCGAGTTCCTATAATATACAAGTGATGTTTGTAAATGATTGTGTGTACAGTCCCCACAGACAGATGCATCTTTTTAGCAAGTCGGTTTTCAAGGATCGGGTGCCCTACTCTGTGAATGTTCACAAGGATCATCATTCATGGCTATACAATGTTCTTTAAAACATTTGCACCATTCAGACATTTTACTGCAGCTAAGAGTCTCATTACCATACTGTGATTGAAGTTTTCTATAAATGTCAGTCATTTTTACACCTTCATTCACAAGACATTTCATAAAGTCAGATAGACAGATAACAATGATGTTTTGTAAATAGTAAGTAAAAGTAAATGAAATTTTGAGCTTAAACATAAGACATGGACATGGTAAAGATTTACCTTAAAACACCAGATTTATAGTACCTATCGAGGCGTTTCCTTTTATGCATTTCCCTTATATCCCCAAATAGGATGACTATGCATATACCGATTTCTGTCTCATCCTGCCACAAAGCAATGCCAGCTGGTCAAAAATAGACAGCACTTTCAGTAGAGCCACAATTCCAGTTGTGCAGTCTTTTAGGACGTGTTTCAGGCATTGTGTGTCAGATGTGCAATGAGCTGAATCAACTAGCTTGATTTTGGTCTGTGTAAGAGAACAGGAAGAGGACTGATCGTTCCTGTTTACCCCTTCAGCTGGAGGCTGCCCTCAGAGCAGATGGCTGGAGGAATGAACTGGGCATCATCTACATATTTGGGCATGTTCACTTAAATCTGCCTCGGTCTCTCCATTTTCTCTATTTCCAAGCATCTGTTAATAGAGCCAGACCAGCAGAAGGGTATTCCTTATAGAATACCACTACTCAGTGAGTATGGAAGTCTGTTGTTGAGGGTCGTGGATTGATTTAAAGTACCACAACTGAAAATTACATCAGCAAAACGTGGTTTTTATATGAATTACTACTTTTGAAATGCTAAATGATCGATTTACAAAAATATGTGGTCAATTGGTTCTGTAAATAAGCCTCTAAGGGTGTAATTAAGTAAGGAAAGAAGAATGACCGGGTGTATAACGCCAAAGCAGATCTTTTATAAAAGCACACATGTTTTTTTTTATTCCTCTTGTATATAAACAGCAGTTGCCTCTCTTGAGCTCTTGATCGAGGCCATTAACCCTATCTGCTCTAGGGCTGCTATATACTGGCTGACCCTGTGCTCTGACCTCAGCTTCTTAACTAGGGTACAGTATGTGAAAATTACAATTTCCCTCTGGGATTAATGAAGTACTAATTATTTGAGTAGTGATGGCTTAGTATATTAAGACTCAGTGTGTTAAGGCTCTGAGTTACTGATCGGAAGGTCAATTGTTCAAGCCTCAGCTCTGCCAAGTTGCTACTGTTGGGCCTTTGAGCAAGGCTCTTAACCCTTAACTGAGCACATTTGAAGCACCCAAGGACACATTGAATTTAAACAGTTGAAGAACAACAACAAAAGAATGAAGAACAAAACCAATAAACAATATGTAAGACAATTAAAGATTAACAAGATAAGTATAGCATAAAATCAAATTAATTAATCAGTAAGTTGACAGTTCATAAGTAGAAGTCAAATAAGTAACTAAGTAAATAAGTAAAATGAATTAATTTATTACATTTCATATACTGTATAAAACAAACACTAAAGTTGATATGCTACCACCTATGCACCACTGTAGAGAATGCTCTAGCTCCCATTGTGTTAAAAGTAAAGCTGATAGAATTCCATCTGAGGCAGATCGCGATGATCAGACAGGGGCGTATGTTGTGATCTGTTCAGTCAGGAACACCAGAGCAATGCTTTGTAATGCTTGAAGCTTTAAAAAAAAATACACAATAAATAAGATGCCAGAATTTGACAAAAATGATATTTTTATTAAAGAAACATACGTTTGATTCATTAAAAGTTATGTTTAATGTTGTGTAATGATCATGAAACAAGTTACTATAGGAGCTATAAAACATTTGCTCCTTCACAAAAATGAAGCCTGTTACCTAGAAACTGCAAAGCTCTCTGTCTTCAAGACTTTATCATGCCAAGGAACTTAAAGGAATAGTAGATACTCCTTCACAAAATGCTATATAACAGCAATAATCACATTCTTACTGTAAGTTTGTGTTAATGTTTGTTAATTTGTACAGTAACATCTGCCATGCAGGTCCTGTGTAAAGTTGCCAACAACAATGTATAAAAATGAATCCTTTAATATAAATGTGATTTGACTTTTTGTCCTTGCTTAAGTCTTCTTGTAAACCTCTGGTTCTCATTTCTCCATTTCCTTCTTCACCAGTTCTTTGTGTAGCCGCCGCTTTTCATCAACTCCGTTCCTATCTGCAAATGTCTCTCATAATGAGCTTGCGTATGGATAATAAATAAGCTCATATAATAAGACTTGAGCTTGCGAGGGAAGTCTGTTTGTTGTCACATTGCTTAGCCTTTAATCTGTGCCACTAAATGAATATATTCCTGAAGAGTTTTTCACAGCTTGCGTTCTGAACAATAATTAAACTGATGGTTTAATATGAAACAATGTGTTGTTTGTTTTCCAATGTTTATAATTTATCGTTGGTGTGTGTGTGTGTGTGTGTGTGTGTGTGTGTGTGTGTGCGCGGACATCTTCAGTTGTAACCTTGGTATACACACACACACACACACACACACACACACACACACACACACACATCCCACCCCCACGCACATGCACAGTAGTTATCCCGCAACAAAATATAACCACTAGAATAGAAACAAACTGTTTGCTATTAAAACATCAGTTTAATTAAAGAATACCAGCTGTGAGAACTCTTCAGGAATATATTACCTAAGTGGCACAGATTAAAGGCCAAGGAAAATGACAACAAACAGACTTTCCTCACAAGCTCAAGTCACATATATACAGACACACATACATAAACATATCCAATTCATCGTCTCCTCCCAGCCTTCCTGATACCTGAAAGTTAAAGAAAGACAAATACATGTGTCTAGAAAAAGATACATTGTTGGTGTACACTCTGGGTCTGTCTTGTTTTGCGGTCAGCCTCACCTTATAAGAAATAAGTACTAAGCTAAAGATAAAAGGAAACCACTGCCTAATAGAATCCAATGCATTTAATGTGTTTTTGCCTCTGGTGCCATATGTATGTTATTTAAAGTCATTTGTAACTAACACAATATTTCTTCAGTCCAATTGATATCATTCTGATTAGAGATTCCAGGTTAGTTGCTTACTGTACTGTACATGTGCACTGATCTGTTACAATGTGCATTTATAGTACCTGATCAGGAACAACATTTAAGCCTTATAACTCAATCTGTGCCTGCGCCAGCATTTGGTGAATAACTGATTTAAAAAGATAATAATTTAAAAAAAATTACGGGTTATATGGAATTCCTGCCAGTGTATACTGTATTTAAAAAGTAGCACAAAAATGCTTAGTGTTCTATGGAAAACATTGTTAAAAATATAAACAAAGAAGGAAAAGAAAAAAGGAGATGATGATGAAGAATATTTTTAAATCCTTCAAGAATATTCAGTTCATTCAGTAGACAAAGATGGATACATATTGTATCAGGGGAACAATATCTGCAGTTCTGCTATTCTTTCTAATTAAACAGCATTCTCAGTAGCGCATACTGCTCACAGGAGGAGGGTGCAAGATAATTACAGATATGTGGGATGTTTAATAAATCAAATAAGATCCAAAAACTAGTTTGCATAGATGGAAATCCTGCCAATAAATGACTGATATCATCATTTTAAAATTATATAGCCAAATTATTGAGTAAACATGGGCCACTTACTAAGGTACTAAGGTAGGTATACTGTATTTTATTAATGCTTGTGTAATGCCAGTCCTGTCTGTTTATGGTAAGAGAGAGCAGTAAAGCTCGCTATACCCTCTGGGTTTAACTATGGGTTTAACTAGCTTTTTTTAATGTAATAGGTTTGTTCTTCCACATACATACTGTAGATAGCTTAAATATCTCTATAGCCGACAGCTTTATTAAATCCTGAAATTAATTTAGTTGAGTCAACTGGATCTTACCAGATATTATTACACACACTAGGTTAAAACCTAACAAATAACTGTTTCCTTTTTCTCTCTTTTCTTTTTTTTTTGTTCCGCAGGACTCAGATTAATTTCACCGTGGCAATTGATTTCACCGCCTCAAACGGTGAGTGCAGTGGGCACCAGTGGGCTTTTGGGAATTATTGAAATGCATGTAATTCAGGCCCAAACAACAGCCACTGATAGCCCTCCTTCAGCATAATGGGTGAGGTGTTACATATTAAAGAGCTGTGATCAGCATGATGAGGAAGAAAGACCTGGCTTTTAGATCCATTCACAGAGGCACAGCGTGCAGTGGCGAGGTCAAAGCCTCGCCAAATTAGAGGACCACTTTCATTATATCTAGTTCAGAGAAATGATGAAGTAGCTTTCAGCATGCAATGACCTCTGGATTTCAATGCTTATCTGCTGAGTGGGAGCGGGAAAGCTACTGTAATAGCATGCAGACCATTTCAGAGCTGCTTCAACATAAAATAAAAAAAAAATTTTTACATTTTATATGGGGCCATGAACAATATTGAACATAAATGTTTATTATGAACATGTTGATGTATACATGTACATTGGTGCATTCTGTTACAGTTAGTTTAATGTTAATGTTCATCTTATCTGAAAAATATTTTCGTAAACGAAATCAAAGGATAAAGTCTATTGGAGCACAAAATTTGTAGGCTGTGAGCCCATGCGTTATGATGAACATTGTATTTAGGGGTGACGTCTCCCAGTTTCTAGCAGGAGGCTCAGGGTAGTGAAGCCCTAGCAGTTATGTATAGTACACTCATTATACTCAGGCTTGCTTATGATTCATTTAATTGATGTCTGGAGTTTTTTATGTTTATGAAAATATTCCATATGACCGGTTCACTCATCTGCTATTCACTATATCAGTTCTCAATTATTTATTCCGATAGCTTGCGGTTCTATAGTTGTGATGCAATGTTGATGTTTCCATGGCAGAATGCATGAAAGTTTACTGTCATTAATGCAAAAATTGTAATTACAGTGTCATTTTGTTTTGTTGGTAATTAAGCAAGACATTTGCAGAAAATATTTATTTCCTGACAGTTTTGTTTTTCACTCTCTCTAAGCTTTTATTTGTAAGTACATTGTGCTAGCTACGCAAATCATTAGCCTCAATCATTAGCTATCTGCCATGCTCATATTTCCCAGTTGCCTAGCAACAATGTTCTTGCGCTCTAAACTTTAACAGTATGCAGATTTCACTTGTGAGAATTTTTCATGGCATGGAGCACATACAGTGCATTTTATTATGTTTTCCCTACAAGTCTGTATTTACTGAAGAATTAAACCATGATATTGACCTATGACAGTTTTTTTTTTCCTGGTTCCTAGGCAACCCTGCCCAGCCAACCTCCCTGCACTACATGAGCCCATACCAGCTGAATGCCTACGGCATGGCTCTCAAAGCCGTGGGAGAGATCATTCAGGACTATGACAGTGACAAGATGTTCCCAGCTCTGGGCTTCGGTGCCAAGCTGCCCCCTGACGGCCGAGTATCCCACGAATTCGCACTGGTGAGTGACCCTTAACATTAGAAACATTAAAGCATTCACTAAAAAAGTTTTTGCCTGTTTTTTTTGTGCTATTTTTTTTATTATTTTTTTTTACAGTTTATCTTATTCTCTAGCCAGAATCTGTAGACCCACTACAGCCTTAATCTAACACTAACACCAGGATCATCAACTCCTCCAATAATTATTTTTTTTCTCATTGATTGATAACAGTAAATGAACATTCAGTCACAGGATGTTGCCTACACAGTAACACACTAAATAATAATGATAAATGAAACTTCCTTAACATGAGAGGCTGTGAACTAATATTCGCAAACTGTAATGCTGAACTCTAGCTGTAATGTGATACATTTACACTGCAATCACAGGAAATTACAAAGCCAGAATTTTCTTCTCGGCTGTTTAAAGAACAGTTAAAATGATGTTGTTTGCCAGCCACTTATATCAATTACACTGTTGGCCCTTTGATGTAATTTCACTACTAATAGCTACAGTTTCAACAGCTTGTGAAGGAGCACTTTATTTCCCCTTGTTTGGAAAAAAAAAAAAAACATCTAGGATTGAATTTTTAGCCTAAATAGAGTCTTTATATATACTTGTGTGTGTGTATATATATATATATATATATGTATATATAAAGACTCTATTTAGGCTAAAAATTCAATCCTAGATGTTATACAGTACTGCAAAGATCCAGAGAAAATATCATTTTTAGGATTTTGAAAAAGCTTTTTTTATTAGGAATGCATAAGTGGGTCTTGAACAGATTATTATTTGTTTTGCTCCTCGTTCTCTGTCTATGATTCGAATAATGACTATTCACTACTCCAGATTGTCATGTAACATATCTCATTTTAAGCTAAACTTCACATTCATTTGATTGTAATGATGCAGCTCAAAGAGCACAGCTGAATTAAACTTCCTGTTTAGCTAGGTTATTAAAAACATAATATTACACAGGTAAACAGAGGTAAACTCTAATCTCTTTATTCCATTTCATGAAACCCATTAAGTACAAATTTTAATACTCAGCATTATATAAGGCATTGTATTTTGATTTGAACATATGTTTAATAATTTTTGGTGCATCCCTGTCATTTGCCTAAATGTTTGTTGAACATGCTTTGCAGTATGGCAAGTGAAGAGCATGCTTTATCCTGTAGCCCAGATGTTGCACCATCTGGGCTACAGACCTTTAGTAATATTTTCATATAGAATGTATAAATGAGGGTTTTAATCACCTAAGCATTTCTCAGTAAATTAAGCCTGTATTGGAATATTTTTATTATTGTTTACACTGCAGCCCCAGTGCTATGATTGTATTATTATTTAGTATTTATTTAGTATGGTAACTGTTTGTGTATTTGTACTGCATATCTGTTGTTTTGTATATATTTAATAATAAGAGTTGTTTTTTTTCTATATAAATAAATTTCAAGTAGATTTTTAACCTGGTATGTTTGGAAAGACTTCTAAGGACATATTACACCTAGAAATCCAATTTGATAGAAATGAAGTTAATCCTAGTACGGCATAATAATGCTAATGGTATTGTTGTAGTTATTTATACATTATATTTTTTTTCTAAAAAAAAAATTTATACATGAACGAAAGTTGAGCAAAATTTCAAACATGCTTTTTATCTCCTTTTGCGGTCAAACTGTTAATATGTATTTTTTTTATACCAAAGTAACTAGGTAAACATTTAAAAAAAAAATTTAACATGTGGATTGCACTGCTGCCGCACATGTTGTTGTGTGTATATCTTCAACCACTTAATTTCAGTGATGTCAGTTAGAACTTTGACCCATTGATCCACATTGATCCAATCTAATGTCTTAATGTAATTTTTGTTTGTTTACTATGCAGAACGGGAACCCACAGAACCCATACTGTAATGGAATAGATGGTGTAATGGAGGCATATTACCAGAGCCTGAAGTCTGTGCAGCTCTACGGACCCACCAACTTCTCACCCGTCATCAACCACGTAGCAAGGTATGTACATCTTCTCACCTACGTTCATTAAAATTTGCTCCCAAGAGCTGTTTACTTTGAACTTAACATCTAATTACAGTCAGTGCCAGAGTTATTGGCATCCTGTAGAGTTTTTCTGGTACAAAACACAGAGGGATGATTGAAAATGCAGAATATTGCATTTAACTGAAGTAAGTATATATATTGTAAGAAATACAAAAAAAAAAACTCTTTATATAAAAACATATTTTAGTTTTTTTAATAAGACCACATGACATGATTATTTGTTCAAAACCATTTCACATGTGTTTACAAAAGGTGTCAGTAATTGTAGAGGTGATTGTATACAACATAAGAAGTTAAATGGTATATCATTTAAAAGTCGAACAAATCAATTCAAATGAAAAATTCAATTCTCTTTCCATTGCTGTTTTATTGAAATGATGAATTGGTGATTAATTTCTAATTCTAGTCTGGAGGTGTATACTATGTAAGGAATATATCTTGATGGGCTGTGCTGTGATTGTAAAACAATCAACAACAAAAATAAAAATCAATTTTATTGGAATTCCACGTGAAAGACCAATACAAAGTGGTGTACACGTGAGAAGTGGGACGAAAATCATACATGATTCCAAACATTTTTTACAAATAAATAACTGCAAAGTGGGGTGTGCGTAATTATTCAGCCC
>JAOVVA010000016.1:5833827-5844636 GCA_028565275.1 Leiocassis micropogon
ATAAAATGGGAGGGTTGCGTCAGGAAGGGCATCCGGCGTAAAACCTGTGCCAAGTTGTTGTGCGGACTGGGTATTCTGCTGTGGCGACCCCTTGCCGGGAGCAGCCGAAAGACTAACAACATAATATTTATTATGAAAAATTTCATATTATAAAAATAATATAATCTAAATAATAGTGATAATTAATAGTATAATATAATTATTATTACTGCAAAATATATATATAACAAATCTTTATTACATAACAATATAATCAAGTGGTTGTAATTGTTTGTAGGATCATTTTAGTAGTGTGTTTACACTTTTGAGTAATGAACCTTAATTAATGCCAACTCTGTACTGATAAATTATTATGTTTTTATAAACAACTGTTGTTGTTTAAGGGCATATTATGATTAATAAGTGTGTTACATTTTAAAATGTCTATTTCAATATTTTATCAGGAGGAAAAACACTGAAGATTTTTAACATCTGTTGTTAACATATGATTTTTAAAGAATACTATATATCGGCCACTCTGATAGTGTGCTAATCAGCTTGTCGTGTAGAAATTATACTAGCTGTTCATAATAAAAGTTGCGTTAATATTTGGTGTCCATCTTGCCGAGCAGGAAATGACACCATGTCAGAGGGGTGACATGTAGAGCTGCTTAGCTTAACAGATACATTGCCACTGATTCCCTTGTCACACTCACACAAATGCGCACACATACACACGCACACACACGCACGCAGCTGAAGGCTGAACTGTCAGTTCACGCTGCTGTCATTTCTCTGTGTTTTCTCCCAGCGTTTGTGGCACAGCTCACACCCACACTATTTAATGATATACAACTAAGCTGTTACAATAATGTTACAAAAATGTGCACTCTGTGTGGGAAATGGTCTTTAAAGTCAAAAGGATATGTTGCCTCTTTGCTCCCTAAATATCATTATGGCTTTTAGGACAGGAGGAATGCAAAGGTTAGAAAATTTAATTCCATCTATAAAAAGATGATCATTATCTTAATGATTATTATACCTGTTAAGCAGTGCTTGATGTTTTCACTTCATTTCATTAATCTCGATGCTTTATTTTTAGCACTTTCTTTATTAATGAACTTCTGCCAGGTTGTTTGCATTGCTTTTGCCGTAGACGTTTTTAATATTGTATTTTAATTAGATTTATATTAATCATTTAGCAGACATGTCTGGAACTTGGCTTTCACAGATAATCCACGAGCAAGGTAAAGTTGACAGGCAGAAAAAAAGAAAATTTAGAAAGGAGCCTTGAGAGACATCCATTTTCCTTGAGTGAGATAAGCAAAGAGGCATGATTCAGAACGCCTTGAGATGACGTGAGCATGAGCAATGATGTGAAAGGTCAATCAGAGAACTGTCTTAAAGCACATGATGCTATCGTAATGTCATGTACATGTTGCCCCGCAGGTACGCTGCCTCAGTGAAGGACGGTTCGCAGTATTTCGTGCTCCTCATCATCACAGACGGAGTGATTTCTGACATGGCCCAGACCAAAGAGTCCATCGTCAATGTGAGCATTCTCTCATTCACATGTACTGACCAGTTTTTCAACACGGTCAATAGAAGTTAATCTAAAATTTGTAATATTTTTGTACTTGTAATATATTTTAATGTCTGCTCGATCTGTTATAACTGTTCATAGAAATATGCTAAACGATTTAAAATAGAAGCCTAACATGGCTTAATTGTAACCCATTATAATTGTGAGCATCATCCTGCTTAAAATGCAAAACCTAAGAAACCGTGAATTGTTTCATTTTGGCAAATAGCAATACAATTACCACACACACACATTCTCTACCAGTTAAACTCAGAAAATAATACACTGTCTGGCCTTAAAAAAGGTCTAACATTGTAAGATTTCATTAAGTCACCTTTAGCTTTGATTACAGCACACAATGTGGTGTCTAGTTCATGTGTGAAAATAATTCCTCATTCTCCCAGATTCACTCTTGGTGCAAGCCTGTGCCATCAGGGAAGAAAACGTCCATTTATCTGATACCCTGGTGCTCATTCAGTACTTTCGGGTCGTCAGCTGACTAAATTTTTTTTCCACATAACGTTGCTGAGCCGAGACCTGACCAACTCAAGCAACCCCAGATCATAACACTGCCTCCAAAGGCTTGATGGGTGTATCGCTTTTTGCAATTCCCTTCTTACTCTGACAGGCCCATCACTTGGGATAGGATTTATCTGGACTCGTCATACCACATGACCTTTTTCCATTGCTCCAAAGTCCGATCTTTAAGATCCCTAGCAAATTAAATCTTTTTACCTGATTTGTTTAAGTGATTTCCGTTCATGATTTTTTTCCAACCACAAGTTGTCAGTCCAGGGTTAATGTGTTGATGGGTTCTTTACCCAGTTCCAGTAATTCCTAATCACCTTAGGGCTTGCTTTTTTGTTTGCCCGATGTATTCGTACCGATGTCATTTTACCCTTCTGAAATTTCTAGGCTTTTTTGGCAGGCAGCGCAATAACAAAAAAAGTTTTTTTGAAAACCATATGGAACAAATTCAACTAACTTTAAGTAAGAAAATGTGTTATGGAGAAAAATAATAGATAGCTACTTTTAAAACTGGTAACATTTCTTTTGGTTTTCACTACATAGTAAAACCTGTATGGACAGAACCTAGCAGTGCTGGTTAAATGACCTCAAATGTGTTTTGTAACTGGCTAATACAATCTTCCATATATGGAGGAAAAATATTCTTACTCTGTCCAGTCATACTCTGTCCAGTTTGTACTAGCATGAGAATAAAGCACTTCTATAAGTCATTTAGGATAAGGCTGTCTGCGAATGCTATAAATTTACATTTAATATAGGACCTTAAAAGCATAGGTCCACTCAAAGCCAGACTTATTTCCGTATATAAACTGAATGAAATTCCCTTTGGCTTGAAAAGGATGTAAGATATTGAACTTTATGAAAGCATTTTCTGGAAAGAAAAATTAGGTTTTGTGAGCAGAAGGAATGAAGGTTTCCTGGATAAAAGACAATAAGTGAAAGTCTATGAATATCCTGGTTTCTCTCAGATTAGTCATGCCTAATGAGACAGACCTACTCTCTCTCGTTCTCTCTCTCTCTCTTGTCTCTTTTTTTCTACGGACACCTGTCACATAAGAAGTGTCATAGAATTTCCTCTTTGAGGACTCTATTAATTTTTCATGCCAGATCCATGAAGGTCTGCAGACAGCATTCACTGCCAGCTCTCATGCATATGAATGACCTGTCATGGTCAAGCCAGCTTAAAATTTTGTTCCAGAGTATGGATCTGCCAATACGCTATTATATATTCTAACCAGATTTTTTGATCCTGATTCATAACCTGGATAAATAAGGAAGATCAGGTGTTCTTTATCAGAATCCTTAATCATATTTTCTTGTTTCCAATTAAGGCTTCATGTCTTCCCATGTCAGTTATCATCGTTGGTGTTGGACCAGCAGAATTTGACGGTAAGACCCTATAGTATTATAAAAAAAATTTCTTCAGCATCGTAAATGGCATGGTATATACGTGACTGTCACTTCGTCACTTTTCACATAGAAATGGAAATAACAAATTACTATGTTGTGCCATGTATCATTAACCTGAACCACAGTCCCGAGCGCAGCAGGATGTACGTAAATGACTGCTCTAATCCTCCTGGACCAGTTAATGACCCCTGCCTTATTTAAATATTTCACTTAAAGCGCATTTTGCTGACTTTTTCATTTTTATCATGTTTGTGCACTAAATGCTGCTTCCTTTTTACTTTCAAATTGCACATCTGCTTAATGTTCCACCTGTTCTGATTCTTAGATTTTCCATTCCATCACATTTGCTTTGGAGCTTTGGGCTGCGACTTCATTGCCTTCTCCCTCTCTCTCTTTCTCTTTCTCTCTCTCTCTCTCTCTCTCTCCCTGCTGACTCTCAGTGAAGCATCTCGGTGCATGACTGAATGTAATTTGCTGGTTGCCTCCTGCTCTATTGTGGCGCTCAATGTGGAGTCGCTGTACAAGCTCCGTGTGAGCACTGACTCTAAGAAAGAAAGGTCCATGTAATGTGACAGTGGTATTGCTCTCCAGCTGAAATTCACACACACACACACACACACACACACACACACACACACACACACACACACACACACACACATCCAGCAGCTTGGCTTCATATCGCAGCCCTCCAAAAAAAAAGGTTGAAATAAAATATTAATAGGGATTAACACGCATATACACTCCTCTTTTCTCTATTTCTTCCTATGTACACTATTCTCTGTCTGTTCCCTTTTGTCTGTATGTCAGTGACACTTTTTGTCTCTCTCTTTCACATACAAATACACACAAACGCAGTTTCCATGCCAATGGTCAAGTGTGTGTTAGACGTGTTAGTGAGCTTTTTTTTCTTTTTTTTTTCCTCTGCAGCGATGATCGAGTTGGATGGGGATGAAGTCAGGATCTCGTCCAGAGGCAGATATGCAGAAAGGGACATCGTGCAGGTACAATGTGTTCATCTCGTTCTATGCAGCTTGAAGTGCGTTACTACATGCTCACACAAATACACTTACACGCATAAAATAACCTGATGGAACTAGCCCAATAGTTTCCTTTTAATATTTTTCTATCAGGTTCTGATCAAGTTAATGGTTTACAAGAATGTAGTTCCAGCTACATAAAAAAAGAATACTCAGTCTGATCTCTTAAACAAGCATTAGACAAAAGTCTTTTACCATAATGTCGACATTGAGAGCTTCGGATCTGCCACAATTCACTAGTTTAACTGATAAAAAACCAACAAACTCCTGCACTAGTGATAAAGACGTTAAACCTGAAAGAAAGACGCACGACACAACATTCTCTCATAAGTTCCTTGGGAAATATATTAGTGTCAACTGTAACTACAAAAACGATTTTCTTAAAACCATGAGAGACAGTTCGCAAACAGCTTTTGTGCTTATACTGACTTCCTGTGTTCGCAAAAACTGAGTTAAAACTGATCATGATTTTAAATATAGTTCACAGCTTATAAGGGGTGTGGGAGTGTGTGATTTGAAGGGATCTCTGTGGAATTTGCACTTAATTCACACACACACACACACAAAAGAATGAAAAATATAGACCATGTGTTTTCAAGGATGTGAGAAATACTGCATATAATCATTATCAGCTTATGAAATGTGTGTATTATATTTTTGCTGGCTTGTTTTCATTCTGCTTTCTTTTAAGTTTTATGGTAACCGATTTCTCAGTGGAACTGGTTAAAATAGATTCTGTTTCCTAAGAAACATTTCAGAATCATGTTCATTGGAAACATATTTCAAGGAAGCCGTCCTGGTCTTTGGATCAAAATGTCTCTAAGACAGAAAAATGTGCCATTTAATCCTCAGTGTACTCATTTGAAGCCTTTGGTAGTGTTTGTTTTAGTAAGAGGAGAGCGTTCTGGCTTTTTCAATTCAATGGAAGAAACAAAACATGCGTGCATATAAATGTGTTGGTTTTGTATTATGATCTCATATTTTGATTTTACTGTTTACACGACAAGAAAAGACATTTTCATCTTAGATAAACCTCTGATTGTTGTTGCCGTGTAATATTCCTGTCTAGTAGAAATGCCTGTTTCTCATATTCTCATATTTTACGAGATTGTACCAGATGCTGATGTTATTGCATGTTTAATAATGTGCACATTAGCATGTTAGAAGACCTGAGAAGAGGCACGCCGCTTCAATTGTAGGGCCCGTGTATCACTTCAGCCCTCTCAACCTCACTAGAGCAGATGGAAGGAGACTCCTACAGCCGTCTGTCTCTGTCTTTTCCTATTCCCACGTCTCTACAGTCCCCTCTCTTCCTTCATCTTTTTCTCCCTCCTATCTCCCTTTCTCTATCAGCTCTGTGAAAGGACGAGCCCTTCCCCCCCGCCCGTTCCCCCTAACATTTTAGCAGCCACGCTAGCATGATTTCTGATCTGGTTACTCATCATGGTGAGTTTAGCAGGCATGTCTGACTGAGCAAATATTCACACTCATACACCAGTGCATCTGACCTTGTTCATCCTCTCAATCACACTGCAGCTCAGCTCTCTGAGTCTTAAGTACAAGCTGAAACTCTAAAGGTAATTTGGCTCTCATTTTGAGATGCTTTTAACCTGACTGCTATTGTGTGCCTGATGCCTGAGCCAGTACTGTTGTGCAGATGCAGAATATTTTGTTCAGTTAAACGCCGTGTATTCTGGATAATTACTGTTTTTAAACCGGCAGTGCGAATGTCTTGCCAGGCTTTGGATGAATTGTTCTACGGTTGTTACTCCAGAGACATTTAAGTTGTGTTCTGTTCTCTGAGGAGTGCGATGTTAGAAATGGGATCATCAGTCACTCTGGCTGGAGGTTCACTTTTTGTACTGTTAACTTCCAGGATAAGGCTCCCAAGTGGAACACCAGCAAAGTGTTCATTGTGTCATCCTTAGATCATGAGATCATTAGATCTGACAAAGGTGGACTTTACCATTAATTAATTGCCTGGGGCCATGAACTACCAGGGGCCCCAATAAACCTATGGTTATGATTATGTTTTACGTTTTATTAATGAATCATCTTATTGTAAAACTCCATATGCTAAATGGCATCAGAATGCCTATAATTCATGAGTAACATTAGTGTCTCAGCACCCCTCCCAGTAATCTCCACAATGGACTATTCCATGAGCCTTCTACGGAAGTGATTCTGGTGTAAATAGAGACTGATGAGTGAGAGAGTTGGTGTGAAAGTGCAAAAAATGAAGTGAACCTACCCAAGTGGTCTTGAAAAAAGGAAGAAGTGAAAATAGAAATGTTATAGCAACACCACCAAAGTAACAACATTTTTTCCATGGAATGGAAAGCAGGTACTGACAAAAACAATGTTGTTGAAGAACAACAAGAAGCTGCCGTTTGCGCTAACAATATTACTGGTGGCACTGCTAATACTCCTACCGAAAGGGCCCCATGCCTATGTCCACCTTGGGCCCTCAATTGCTAAATTCACCACAGGTTCCTGAAGATGCCACAGCCATCTTTGCCTCAGGTGTGTGGTGTATACAGGCAATTCCAAAATTATTGGTACTTTTCATGAAAATGAGCAAGAACTTGTATTCAGTTATGTTCAAAGTTTAGTACCTCCTTTTTTAATTCTATTGTTTTAACAAAAATAAGGCCGAAAGGAAAAACACAAATATGGGCAATACTAAGTACCATCATGATTCAGTAGAGTGTAGATGAACATATAGCAGCAGTAACTGGAAGCCATTGTTTCCTGTTTGACTTGATCAGTCTCTCACGTTGTTATTGAGGAATTTTGGTCCAATTGGGCATTTGCATATGCATAGCTCTCTTAAAGTCCCACAGCAATTTAATTGGGTTGAGGTCTGGACTTTCCAAAACCAGGATTCTTTTATTTTTTAGCCATTTTGGTGTAGAATTACTGGTGTGCTTCGGATCATAGTCCTGTTCCATGACAAAATTTTGACCAAGCTTTGATCAGATGACCCCACATCTGGTAGAATACTGTCAACTTTGTTTTAGCTTGTTTTAGATAGCAGTTTCATTCGAGTGTGTGACGCCACCCCCAAACGGTGTGAGTATAATAGTACAAAAAGGTTTTATTGGCTGGTTGTACATGCCTTGGAGGAAACATGATAGCCTTCTCTCACTCTGGTTAATAGGGAGAGCTGCCAGAATTGTCTATGATTAAATTAGGGATATAACAATGGGGAAAATAAACATAACTATTGCTCTGACATGAAATTAAACATGATTATAACCTCAGAAGCAACCTCATTTTCCCTCTCATCTGTTCCAACAACTCAGCATTGAGCATGACCAGTATACTAATCACCGGTCTAATCATTTGTCATTGTCTGCACCTGTTCCTCACAGCCTTAAGTTAGATGTTTTTTTTATTATTATTCTTGAATGAGAAAATCTAAAACTAAGAATTTTTAGGTATCAGCATGGTTTGGCATTGATAGCACACTGAAATAGATTTCCAATAAAGCTTGAGGAATCACTATTAGTTGTTTAGAAATGGTGTTTAATATTGCACACTATAAGAAGTTCATGAATTACAGAACTGATTACAGCTAGGGCTTACAGGCCACACAGGCACACAGAGATTGACACCTCTGAGTGGTTAATATTACTGTGCTGTCTAGCTCATTTCAATTTAAGTAATCTTTGGAGTGTCAATAATAATAATAATAATAATAATAATAATAATATGCTCTTGTAGGTTGGCATATGGCAATTTGCTTGTGTTGTGCATATTTTGTTCAAAACCCTTGAGTATTAGGAATCCCGGAGTAGTCGTGACGCCAGTACGCTTATGTAACAAGGTTTCTACCTGATGTCATTTCGGGGGCTTTGCTTTGGCACTGTTATCTCTGGTTTGCTCGTGATCGATCTAAACCCGCAATGAAATTTCTGCAAAGCTGCCTTGCACCGGAGTCCAATGTTAAAAGCGCTATACAAAAAAAAAATCATTGCACTGAACTGAATTGAATTGTTATGTGGCCATTCATTTTGCACTAATGAATAAATCTGATATTCTGCTAATGCAGCTGTGTCCAATAGAGCTCTGCCTCTATGGGGTTCTTTACTTACTTTTTGCAACCAGGGATGCTTTTAACTGTAAGATGAATTCCATTGACTTACTCAGTACATATTTATCCAACTAAAATATAACTAATAACTAAAACAAATATTAGGCTCATTATTCAGAAGTGTACAATAATACATATTTTGGCTCTTTATTAAAGCCATAGAGGTTTTTTCTTTCTGACATTTTGACTGAAAGAACACATTAGGTCAATGCCTCCATTTTTTAATAGCTGTTTCTATTGTTGAGGTTTGGCTTGTCAAACAGGCTATGTGAGGTATAATAAACTACTAAGATTATTATACGCTAATAGGAACAAATTTATTGATCCACTATATTTTCAAAAATTTGTAGATCAAGCCTGTTCAGAGTCCTGACCCCAACCCCCATTGAACACCTTTCATAATGAACTGAAGTGCTGAGTGTGCACTCCTTGCCCAATATGAGTATCTGATATCACTAAAGCTCTTGTGGCTAAATGTGAGCCAAAATCATCCAATGAAAAGCCCTTTGAAAGGATGGAGGTTATTATAATAAATGGGGAATACATCTGGAATTGGATGTTCAAAAACACATAAGGGTGTAGTAGTCAAGTGTTCTACAAACTTGAGCATATACAGTATAATAATATTAGTAATTGGGTTTTTACTACTTTACTAACTCACACACGTTAAGAATCACTGCCATAGATATTCAGCTGTTTCTACTTCTTCTACTTCAACCTAAAAACCTATGTAATATTATCGTAACCTTTTGTTTCCTGACAGTTTGTCCCATTCCGGGATTACATTGACCGAACAGGGAACCACATCCTCAGCATGGCGCGGCTGGCAAAGGACGTGCTGGCCGAGATCCCGGACCAATTTCTGTCCTACATGAGGACCAGAGGCATCAAACCGTTACCGGCACCGCCTCCGTACACACCACCAGGACAGCCGCTACAGACCCAGATCTGACCCACTCTCATTAATGTCTCTCTCTTTCTCTCTGAATCTCCTAATGATGTGGAGGGGCACTTCTCCCCTTCTCTATCTGTCTCTTTCTCACGTTGCACTATAGGCACTGGAAGAATGATGACACCATGGCCAAACAGGGCCAGTGAGGCCTGAATTACTTCCATTACAAGCATTCTTCTGTCAGGGTCTCTCTCTCTCTCTCTCTCTGTCTGTTTCTCTCACTCCTTCTCTCTCTCTCTCTCTCTGTCAGAGCCTGGCTTATCTTTCGTAGCCTCACTAAAATGGACTGAGCTTGACCTTTGTTCAGGCTAACTGGTCGAATAAAGAAGAAAAGGTGGGATCAGACGATATTATTTCTCGAAGCTGCATGTATTTCCAGGAGAAGGGCCGAGGTTCTGCTTCCTCTGGCTGCAAATCATTCGACTGTTGTAAATAACTTTGGAGACTGATAATTTCCTTTTACTCTCTCTCTCTCTCTCTCTCTCTCTCTCAGCTCTCACTCAGTGTTTACATGTTGATGATTTTGTAACTGTTGGATACTTTTATATAAGCGTAAACTTTCAGTATGAACTTTGGAATACGACTTCTATCTGCGTGTTGTCTTTGCCACGCATGTCAGGCACTTATTGTCACATTAATCGCATTGCATGGTGTGGAGTAACAGCCAGCTCCACTTCGTGATGCATGAAGGCCATGTTCGACCTCATCTGATTGGGTTTCTCGTATTCACTTTCTTTTCCTTTATCTTTTTTTCCCCTACTTTCTCACATCACCCTGGCACAAGCGTGGGGTTGGTGTGCGCATGGGTGTGTGGGTGTATGTGTGCGCGTGTGTGTGTGTGAGCGCGTGTGCGTGCATGTGTGTATGTGTTTGAAAATGTCTTCTGTTGTGTCAATACTTTAGCAGCTGCTCTCAAATAGAATTTGAGACTATGAGCCCAGTGGTCAAAAACACAGATGCCATCATTTTTCTTCCATTTCTGTCCTGTTCATATTTAGCAAAACAGAGTACAGACGTTGTATTGGTTTGTAAACTGTAAGTGTTGTTAAAAAAAAAGTGTTGTTATAATTTATCTTAATTAGAATTGCCCAAAGATGTGGATAAAAAGCACAGTTTACCATTTCACAATTTCTCCTGAACAACGTTTATGCAGGATGTGAGTGTTCATACAGAGGAACATCTGTACTTGCACAGATTAATAAGGTTTTCCCATAAAATATAA
>JAOVVA010000016.1:5844736-5859134 GCA_028565275.1 Leiocassis micropogon
TAATAAGGTTTTCCCATAAAATATAACACAATATATATATATATATATATATATATATATTTTTTTTTATATATATATATAATTTTTTCATACTGATCTATGTTTAGTGTATCTGTAGTGTATTTGAGATTAGTACAGATAAGAATTTATAATTATTTATCTGTTTTGAAAGTTTTCTTTAAACTCATTGATAATTGAAGTCACTGATAAAGGCAGTTCATTTGGCTAATGTGACGATACGTAGCCAAAACCCGACTGCAACTGCAACTTCTGAAATTTCTTCAAGAACCTTTGTTCTACAGATATTTAAATATTTCAGGAAAACTATTTTTACACGCCCCAGCACCTGGCCTTACACTTCCTTAAGTGAGTTTCAACTAATTAAAATGTTCCATTCTTTTCACAGTGTAAAGATATTATGGGTGCAGTAGATAGAGGTTACGTTTTAAAATCCTGGAGTATTTCTATTAATTAATTAAGAATGGTCAGTATTCGAAATAACTGAAATAACCCGAAATCATCTTCTAAATTCTGGGCTAGTTTTATAACGTTAATGGTAGTTGCCAGATTTTTATTAGGTATACCCACCATATACGGTCAGCTCCATAAATACTGGATAATTTCATATAAGTACAGTTATTGTACAGGAATTTTGAATACCTTATCAAACATGTAGACCCGAAAAATGCTTATGTTCAAAATGCTAAAAAAAAAATCTATTTATTTTACTTTTATTTATTAATTTAAACATAAATGTAAGTATCTAGAATTTGCTTTACTACTGAAAGTAAAAGACAAAAAAGCCTTTTAATTTATGTGGCTAAAAAAAAAGCTGTTAAATAGATAAAGCAACAAAACCCCACTGTTATTTATGATTTATTAATATGTGATGATGTAGAACTGTTTTTACTCCAAAGGCCCCAGGAACTATCTTAGAATATATGTGCATCACTCACTTCATGACATGCACTTCATATAGGCAGTAGTGGCTCACCCAGCTAAGACTGGGGTTATTAATCAGGGGTCACTACAAAACAACCCTTGAGCAAGCCCTTAATCCTGTCTGTTCCTGGGGTGCGATATCCCAGCTGACCCTGCCATCTGACCCTAGCTTCTTAACTGGGATATGGGAAGAATACAAATAATTTCACAAATGTGAAAAAAAATACAAATGTGCTATAAGGGGCATGTAACAAATAACTAAATGTTAATCTTTAAATTTGGATACATTCTATAGATATAGCTCTAAGCAAGACAACAATAATTTTAAAAAGGTTCACTGACTAATCCTATTAAAGCTTTCGACATAAGCTAAAGTTGACTGAAAATCTGTGGTGTGAGCTGAAATGGAGAGTCTGGGATCAATAATGTATCCTACCTATCTACCTATTAATCCATCTCTCCACCAATCCATCCACTAATTATACAAAGTGCAGAACGGGTAGGGATACCCAATATTTTACCCATCCATTCCAAGGGTGTTAATAATTTTTGAGCTGACTGTAGATAAATGTTGTAGGTATATAATTACTGTGCCAGTCCTTCTCTACCCTGTTTATCAATGAAAAGGGACTAGATACTGGACAGATACAGCTGTCGGAAATTGTATACCTACAAAGTACATCAATATGGTAGATGTACCTAATAAACCAGTGTGTACGAGTGCAGATAGAAGTTAGATACGTAATAAACTTTTTTTATCTTTTTTTTTTTGTCATCTTACCGGCTCAGGTTTTTTTCCACACTGGTATAAAAAAAGAATGAGTTCCGACCCTTTTGCTAATGGTTAAATAATGTGAAAGGCACAATATGTAGCAAGACGTATTTAAAGATAAAAACGAACACCTCACCAAATTGAGCTGTTTTTATTCTTTCGCAGACTAGTATAGACTAGTGTAGCTGAGTGTTTCTTGGTGACAGCCACATGTCATCCAGTTCTACAACCTCTCATGTAGCTCTCTGTCTCTGTGAATGGGAGCCTGGATCGCGAGTTATTTTCTCACTCAAGTAAGTCATACGAATTTAATGGCTGAGCTGCCTTTAATTGCAATCAGGAATTTATACAGTGAAGAACTGCTTTACAGTCTTACACAAAGCTTTTTTTTAAAGCCTTCATGAATACAAACCTTATACGAACTACAGGCCATTAGAGTTCAGAGGAACGGTGTACGTGTTTGTATTTGTGTGTGTCAGTGTCTGTACACATTGCAAGCACTAACATCAGGAGTACCAGCTGAGATTTTTTAGCTCTTTGGCAGCTCCTTTTCTGCGCTCCTCAGCCCAACTATGGTTCACAACGCCACAGCTTTGCCAAGTTCAAACACGTGTGTGGGTGTATGAGTGGGTGTGTGTCTGTATGGGTGTACATGTGTGGTGCACATGAGTAGTGGTGAAGGATTCATTTGACAGGATTGATCTGAGATGTGATTTCATTCACATGGACTCTTGTTTACTGAAAATATCCAAATATATTGTATGCTTGTCATATCTTACTATATAATGTGCACTATGTTTGCATGTACAGTTTTACAGGAGATGCACTAGTTCTTTTTGTTATTAATAGAGTGTTTGGGGGGGATGTTTTAAAAATGTCAAAATATCTGTACAAAATGGCCTTAATCTCTCACTGAATTCTTGGAATTGTGCAATGCCTTCAGATATGAATTGTTCTATATTTTGTGTCAGTGTAGAATTGCTTTCTAGTGTATATTCTCTTGGCACAGATTCATGTATGGAAAAAGAAAAAAAAACATATTGTACTTTTTTGCTAATCAGTGAATAATCAGAGAAAGCATGATTGCAGTACTGATTGTCTGGTAAATCCATATGATAAAATGACTATTTCTGTATTAAAGTATTGATTTTGGAATAAACATTCTTACTAAACAGTGCAATTATAGGCTTCAGTTGTGTCAAGTGGATACTTTACTTTATCCAAAATGGGTACAGGTCAAAGCCAATTACACATACCTTAAATATACTGTACAACAGTTTAATAAAAATACCAAACAGAGACATGGGTGGAGCTAAAAAGAATTGTAGGGCACTGATTGGCAAAACCTGATTGTAAGGAAATCATCTAATTATCACTATTATAATAAAGTGCTATGAAATCATCTGATGATCACAATTAATTCAATTCAATTCGGAGAACTTTATTAATCCCAGAAGGAAATTGCTTTGTAAAAAAGTGTAAAGTGCTATGAAATAATTTGATGATCACTAAATCCATTTAGGAACCTCTGTAGTCCAACTAGGGACCATGGAGACCAATGGTGACCACTGTATTTATTCCCATCTTGTCGACCGTGGGTGGACATCAGAGACTTTGACTATCTTTAAACGACGACTCAAGACGCATCTGTTTCTCCAGTACTTGGACTTAGTTATTAACCTAGTTAACCCAGTGTAAGTATGTATCCAATGATGTAAACATTAAAGCACTTTTTGTAAGTCGCTCTGGATAAGAGCGTCTGCCAAATGCCTAAATGTAAATGTCAACATTCATACGCACATTCACAAACTACAGGGAATTTGGAAACACCAATTAGCCTAATCTGCATGCCTTTGGACTGTGGGAGAAAATCGTAGAACCCGGAGAAAACCAAGCAAGCATGGGGAGAACATTCGAAATCCATGCACACCTGGAGGTGCAAGGCAAAAGTGCTAACCACTAAGCCACCGTGCCGTCATCATCTAATGATCACTATTTTAATAAAGCGGTATGAAATAATTTGATGATCACTATTATAAGAAAATGCTATGGTTATATCTCAAACTTTGTCTTTACTAGTGTTTGTTAATATTCTTACAAAGTAAAAACAGCATTCCAAACCATTCGTCCATGACATTGACATTGTTAGCTAACTTTTTGACATTGTTAGCTAACTTTTCATATAAGGCCTAGTTGTGTAAAACAATGGTTATAAAGGCCAATGGTTAAAAAAAAAACACAGCCATGGAGTTGAAAAAGGTCAAGGAGTTACACCTTTCTAGCTCAGCTCATGTACAAGTTTTACCCAAAACACTTTGAAAACTCAGATCACATGCAAAATTGTCACCTGCACTTTCTCAATAGATTCTGTTAATGATTGAGATGAGTAATCGCATCCAGTCTGATGTTCATAATAAAAGCATTTCAAGTTTGACTAGCTCATTTACAGTAATCTTAAATGCTTTATCTAATGATGTAAAACATTTTGGGCAACGTAAGGATAATGTTCATAGCACTCACTCTTTACTCATCGTCTACACCACTTTATCCTGTATACAGGGTTACAGGGAGCCTGGAGCCTATCCCAGGAGACTTGGGGCACAAGGCATAGTATACCCTGGACAGGGTGCTAATCCATCGCAGGACACATACACTGACTCACACATTCATTCACACACAGCCTAATTTGCATGTCTTTGAATTGTGGGAGGAAACCCACCAAGCACGGGAAGAACATGCATGCTCATAGCACAAAGGGGTCAATTAACATACAGGAAACTTTAAAGTACATAGTGAGATCCATTAGCAAAACCACAAGGCTCAGAAACATAAGTTTAAGAACAATGTGCCTCATGCAACAACAGTCTTGTAAACGTCTCTTAAATTTTATCTTAATTTGCTGTTAAGATAATGCCAGATGCACCAATATTTCTCACCCATCCCAATCTGATTTTACCAGTTGAGCTGAATGATAAAACTCACTTGATCTTACATTGGAGGTGCATAGGATTAGCACGTAATTAGCATAGGCAATGCCTATAATCCCCTAATTAAACTTAAACAAAAAACATGATCTTCCAGAGCTTCAACAATGGTATTACAGGTAAATTAAAAAAATCACAGCAATTACAAAAATAATCTGTGATGCTATGAACGAATGTCAATTAAGGGACATTTTATTAAGACGTTTATAAAAAAAAATTAAAAAAGCCAAGGGAAAGATGACTTTTATGTTTATATTTTTATTTATATTCTTATATAAACGTTGATTTCGATAGTGGTTTTCATACGTGTGCATTTTAGAGTGCTTATGGCAATCTGAAACAGCTTAGCATGTATTCATTCTTTTAATAAAACCTGTGCAATTTCTAAACATGCATTGTCTGCATAAGCCCTTCATGGCTAAAACATCTAACAGCAATATGTAAGCCATTCATAAGAAAAACACACACAAGCGTCCAAGGTTTTTTTTTTTTTTTTTTAAATTTTAATGAATCTTTTTTAGCCCATTAATTAAATGATCCAATCATTATAATATGAATAATTTTATTACATGGTGCATTTTCTCATGCTTCTAAATTTAAAAAGTATGTTTTTCATGCATCAGGCAAATAATTTGTGGACTGTGGAAACAACATGCTTTTTCTTATCTTAATAAAAGTCCTCAACAACCACTCGTAAACTTTTCTCTTACCTAAGACAAGAGCGAACATAAGAAAATGGGTGAATCCCAGAAATAAACAGGTATGAACATAAAAAAAAAACTCAATCAAAAATGAGAGAAAATTAGTTTGTAGCATATATCACTTCTTTCATGAGGCCCATGGTTTCCTGGGATTAAGATCATCAATATTTAAATCATTACCAATGACATGCTTCACCATTACCGTCTTATTGACTTTCACAAAAAAAAAAGGCAAATACAGAGAGACACTAATTATAGTATAGACACTACTATATTAGTGTACCCTTAAGACTAGAGTTTAGTTCTGATGAATTAAAATGAAGTAGCTACACTTTTGTCTCTTTTCTTTCCTCTCTTTCATGCACTAAAAACCCACCACAAATAATTACTGTTTTTCCATGATACTGTGACATGCTAATTGCATAAAGAGAGCACTGACTTGCTGCCAGGCTCCAATTACTTGCACACCCTGAGTGACCTGTCCCTCCACAAGGACGTAAAGGGGCAATGGGATCATTCCCGCTGTGTTCACATCAATGCATGGGCTTGTAATAAAAAAGTTTGGCTTTAATAAATAGTTTCTTTCGACCATACAGTAACACCATGCAATTTCACACCTTTCCACACACCCACACTTATTGCACTTATCCTTTTCTATACAGCACTTAGCGCTATGCATCCAGCGTGTATACAGACTGATGAAACATGATCCGTTTGATATAATTTGGCACCCTCTTGTTCCAACTTCACTATTGATCCAATTCAGAGTTAGTCAATTAGTTCGACCATGAAACTGTAATTGATGTCTGCATGGACTGTTAATGGCCCCTGTTCGTTTCTGTAGAGACATGCAGTATCGGTGGTGTTTTCATTTTAATTAGACGCTTTATATTACTTACACAAGCAGCGAAGTTAAATAAAAGCACCACAATTAGCACTTAATATTAAGTATGTTTGGTCTTTATGCTAGGAATGTTCTAGTAGTGCTATATCCAGCTAATTTGTAGCTCACTGTTCAACGTTTTTTTTTAACCATTTGTTTTCCAGTCTGCTTTTAGCCAAAATATCACTACACTATATGTAATGTAATTATACCTAAAAATTTTGAGTACACGTAATTGCTTAATTTCAAACACAAGCCAAATAATAATCTGTGTTTCTATGGAATTTGCAATCCTGCTACTGGTTGTGAATGAGTGATCAATCCTAGTAGAAAACACACTGCTCACACTAATGTTTTTCAATTGCTTACATTTACAATGACAGCTTTTAGTGCCCACTTCAACTGAAGCCACTTCAACTGAAGCATCTGGCTTATTCTGCTTTACCAATTATTTCACCACATTTGGAATAGCTATATATATATATATATATATATATATATATATATATATGGAAGTAACAGTATAGAGATCTAGCCATAAGACTATGTGGTCACTTCAATCCCATATGTGGTTCTTTTCCATGACAACATGACAACACTTCTGTGCATAAAGCAAAATCAATCAAGACATGGTGTGCAATGTTGATTTGAAAGAACTCAAGAGCCCTGACCTCAACCCCACTGCATACCTTTGGGAGTAATTGAAAATGAAGAATGCATCTCGGGCCTCCTCACCGATCATCATGCCTGACCTCACTAATACTCCTGTGGCTGACTGTGCAAATCACCAGGACCACAGTCCCTGAAGAGTAGAGGTTATTATAACAGCCAACACAATGTATGGGGGAATAAATATGGAATAGGACGTTTAACAGGCACATGCAGGTGCGATTTGCCATGTAGTTTACACTGGTCAAGCTACATTGAAGAAAATTTGCTTTTTCTGTAAAAGAAAACACAGAAACGGTGGGGGAAAAGGAAAAAGGAAGGCAATCAGTGCAAAGCAACCAGGCTGGCACCCTGAGATTTAAACATATCCTTTCAGTGAACAGAAACAAGCCGACTGATTACTGAAATGCCTTTTCTAATCCCTTAGCTGCAATAACAGGGGAAAGATCTTAGTTTATGCGGTCAGATTGAGTTTTCTCTGGACGCAGAACACAGGATAACAAGCAATGACATTATCTCTCAGCCATGCTGCAAATGCCACATATGATTATGCAAGATTTATGGAGGCAATGCTGCTTTATTTCTCTCTTCATCAACTAAGAAAGGCACTAATTTCAGTTTGTTATGATATAAAAAAAAAAATAAAATAAAAAAAAACACAGCAACCTAACAGGGAAAAATGTGCGTAAACCATTAAAGCAGGAATAGATCATGACAAATGTTTCTGTGGTAAACAGTCAGCTGAAATAATTTGCCCTGTGTCTATGTACATCCAATTGTTGTGAGAAGACCACATTTGATTCATATAATGAGGCTGCACAACATATTTTAAAATGACAATCCATGATTCAACCCAAAAGGAATTATTTAAAGTCAAGTACTCTGTGTGTAAAACAAAGACAAAATGAACAGGCCTGATGCCACTCTTCAGGTTGCTAAGTCATACAGTAGCATCTGGCTGCTATGTGAAGCTCTGTAGTTCATTTGGAAGATGGGTTTCATTGATAAGCTCCAGATATTAATTTAACAAAATATCCATTCACACCCAGCTGTAAATACAGTTGGTCACACAATACACCTTTCTGCACCCTTCAAAACACAATTGTCAGGTACATTTAGCAAATTTAGCTAAGCTAGCCAGAACCCTACTCAGCACTGCACTAATGTTGACACCTCAGCAGTCATCTTAGGTAAGGTTATGTTTCCAGCTGTAGCCAATTTTGCTAAAAAGCTAGCAAATTTTGAGGTAAGTAGTATGATAACAAACACTTAAATTGTCTTTTAAAATTTCACAATGTATTCCTGTGAAATAAGCTAATATTAGCTATCCAAAATTCTAATTCACTAGCAAGTGTTAGACCTCATACTGCTAATGGCTAAATTAGGTGCTAAAAGACACACTGCCATTTCTACCCATGTGCAAATAGGTACTGCCTGTCTTATTTTACCAGAGTGCAAATAGCACATGACTTAATTTAATCATGTTTTACATCCGTATAGCTGAGATACAACACATTAAACTGAATAAAATACTATGTTCTATCTCAGACAACTAGTTATCAACCACCAACATCTAACCAATAAGCACACAGCTATCATCAATGCCTGTTTATTTCTTCTTGTACATGTGCATTGTGGTTAGCTTAATTTCTAGGCAATTATGAATTAAATACATGAACTAAATATGATAAACTAAATGAAATCACTGCACATAGTGCACATAACTGTATATAGTTATGTTGATAAGTGTGACTCCCACACATGTGGGTGGATGCCATATTGTAATAATTTAATTTAATTTAATGATTTAAGGTACAATCTTGTATCAACCAATATAGGCATAAACTATCATTATGACAGGTCCAATAAAGAAACCTATTATCTTTCAAAACCAGATCTATCCTTATTTCTCCGCATCAATACTTAATTGACAGTTACTTCAATAACCCAGTGCTCAGAGTGAGCTAGGAGCTTTCTCACAGAAAAGAAAATGTATTATCCCTACTCATCAATCTTGTTTTTCATCATAGCAAATGGTAGCCAGTTAATTGCGATTTATCCTTTTTTAAATTCTTGCCATATAGCTGCAACCTTTCACTCTGTTCAGTATTTTATTTTTGCCAGTTTAAGGTGTTAAATCTACTAAAGGTATGCGCAAACAATGTAATTTTATATACATATACAGTATCATCACCTACACTGTACCACTGCTAGTGCTGGGTTGAACCCACGTCTGCCTTCAGAACTGACTTAATTCCTTAATTGTGGCATAGATTCAACAAGGTGCTAAAAACATTTCTTAGAGATTGTGGTCCATATTGACCTGATAGCATCACGCAGTTGCTGCAGATTTGTCCTCTGCACCTCCATGATGTGAATCTCCCTCTCCACCACATCCCAAAAGTGCTCTATTGGATTGATATCTGGCGACTGTGAAAACCCTTGGGGTTCAGTTAACTTGCTGTCATTTTCAATAAACCAGTTTGAGACGACTTTAGCTTTATGACATGGCAAATTATACTGTGGTCATAAAGGGATTGATACGGTCAGCAACAATACTCAGGTGGGCTATGGCATTTAAACAGAGCTAAATTGATACTAAGAGGCCCAAAATATGCCAACAAAATATCCGCAACACCTTTACACAATTACTACAAGCCTGAATTATTGACACAAGACAGGATGGATCAGTGCTTTCCTGTTGTTTACACCAAATTCTGACCCTACCATCTGAATGTTGCAGCAGAAATCGAGACTCATCAGTCCAGGCATCATTTTTCCGATCTTTTATTGTGCAATTTTGGTGAGCACAGGCAAATCGTAGCCTCAGTTTCCTGTTCTTAGCTGACAGGATTGGCTCAAAATGTGGTCTTTTGCTGCTGTAGCCCATCTGTTTCACTGCTTCAAGGTTGACATGTTTGTGATACCTTTGTCATGTAATGGGATAATACGAGTTTATAGTAAAATTATCAAAAAGCTGTGGCTAGTTAATATATATAATGTATTAACTGATAATGTAACTGCTATGTAAACATGGATACTTTTAGTTTTGAGTATTTTTTATGTAGTGTTTGGAGAACATGTTTGGGGAATATTTGTGTGTGTGTGTGCGTGTGTGTGTGTACCAGTGTCAGACAGTGCAGGTCATTTTTACCCATTACACTGACATCAATCTGGATGACCCACATATTTCACTCTGTGCTACTGTCACATTGTGCTGCTACATGATATAGCCCTCTACAAGCCTGAGGACACCGATCCTGCACACACACACACACACACACACACACACACACACACAAACACACACATTGCAAAAGAAGTCAAATCTACGAGAACACTGCATTCCATGAATGTAGGAGTGATATACAGATGCCATGTCGGGGTGGATGACAACTGCATGTGCACAGAGACACTCAGCTGGGTTGCTAAACTCTAAATTAAACAGTGACAGCAAGTATTACAATTTTGTCATAACTGCTCAATTGTACAATAGAAATTGACACACACACACCAACACATTCAGAGAGAGAGAAAGAGAGAGAGATTTCTGTTTCTTTCTTTCTTTGTTTTTATGATTTATACTATTGTATAATATATGCCACTTATAAAGGGACAAGGAAGCATGAAGAGTTCGGCATGATTCACCCTCATACATTCCACATCACATACTAATCCAGAATCAGTAATAGTAACACTCGATGCAAAGAAAGGCTTACCTACCACAATTTGGTTTCTGTGAATCATTTATGCAGTAAATAAAAATTCTTTACACATCATAAAAGCCACTGTTATTCTTAATATACTAATATCGCACTGTAAGTATCACACTGTAACCTGGCACGACAAAACAAGGACAGCCAATCTCACCATCCCTATTTGCAAAGTTTATTGAACAAATAGCAGTACAAATAAGACAAAATATAAAGATTGATGGAATCTAGGCAGCAAACATGGAGCACAAAACCACTTTATATGCTGATGATGTGTTTTTTTTTTTTTTCAAAAACCTATAGATTGAATATAAAAAACTTACCACACAATCAAAAAAATAATTCTTTTTTTTTTTTTTTTTAAACACAATTACTTAGCTTCATCACCTAGCTTGTTTTTAGAATTTCAACCCAGTTGTCTGACCTGCATGAACACAATTTTATCGGTGATATGGTGGCTTAGTGGTTAGCAGTGTTGCCTCCAGGGTCTGGGTTTGATTCCTGCCTCGGGTTCTGTCCAAAGACATGCAGATTAGGCTAACTGCTGTTCTCAAATTGCAAATAGTGTGTGAATGTTGACCGGTGGTCCCTAGTTAAAAGGAGGTCCCAGAATGTCATCCGACAAAATAGCAATTCTTTTGATTTTTTTTTTTAATGATTCCTGCACAATCTCTCCATTGTTGGTTTAAATAACTTAATAGTGTACTATATCACTAAATTTTATTAGAAAATCAACCCCCCGCCCAAGAATAAAATCCATCACCTTACAAAGACCCAAATATCATAGAGGACAAACATTCAACAAAATTATTGATATCTGCACAGCTATCAAACACCACCTATGATTTAAAAGCCCAACAATGTCAGTGACAGTAACAGCTGGTTGAGACTTTTTTAAACTATTAATTCACCACTCCAGCTAAGAGAATGCACTCTCATATGGCACAACACTAACTTCTCAAACCCACTGCAGATAAACATAGTTAATACCACTAGTCTGCACTTGATACAATATAATATAATGCACAGATCCCATTACACATGACCTAGGATGAAATGGGCTGTAGAAAATAAGGCATCTGCACACAAAATACATCAGATGATTACATACTGTACATGTCATATGGGACAGCACACCGGTTAAGCACTTCTAGAAAGCAAGTCACATCTTGCTTTTTAAATCACAGCATTCCACACAAACACATATGGAATGAAAATCACAAAAGAAAACAGTGCTAAACATTGCCAAAAGAATTACTGTATATAAAACAAAAATGGAATTCAAAGAATCACATTAATATAACACACTGGAACCAACCTAATAGTCGACTACATAACAGTGTAACTCTCCGCCTCATTCAAAAAACACAAGTGTTTCACTCTGTTCAGCAAAGAATACTAAATAAATTAGTATTTACTAAATGTGTGATTGTGAATGTAGCACTTGACTTGGATAATGATGTGCAATAATTGTATTGTGTAGTGCTAAATAGTATCATGTGTAGCATTGTAAAACACTTGCAAACTGCCTTTATGTAATATGCATATCCTCCCTGCTGCACACACAACACTTTCTCTCTCCGAATTTTGAAAAAATGCCTTGTTATTGATTTGATTAGTTTTTCCTCTTCTGTTTCCCCATTTATGCCATTGACTGTTTTTATTCCATAACACTGCATGTTCTTATATCTTACAGTAGTTGCACTTACTTTAATCCTTTAGGTATTTGTATTTTGCGTTTCATTTACTTTGTGTTTTTTTAACTGTCACAAAATGTTTCTCCTAAAATTGTTCATAAATAGAAATTGAGTGGGACTAAAAGCAGACACGGTTCACAGACAGAGAGATCAAAAACGTATACCACTTAAGCATCCTTTGCTTGTCCATCTTGTGGAACATTTCTGTGTAGCTGTAAGAGATTTATTTATATAAAATATGAACAGACCAAACTACTAGTTTATTCAACTAGAAAACTTTAAATCTTTACAGTAGCCTAATGTAATTTATGTACAACTGTACATCAGAGTCTATGAGGCTTTTTTCAAAGCTAAAACACGTATCTGTTCAATTATCCAGTAAACGCATAAGAGAACACTTTTTCATTTCTCCTAGTATGGTCATTTCCATTTGCCAGTTCCCACACACTACCTAGTTGTTCCTTTTAACTGCCACATACACAACCTTACAGAGGCCCTCAGTTTGGGGCGATCTGAATGACGGGGGAGAGTAACACCATCCACAGAGCTCTCTTTGGCTCCCAACTACAGATGTCTGTGGCATCATCAGTATTCAACCTGACAAAAGTACTAAAGCAGAAAAAAAAACAACAACATCCAGAACCATATGTTTCCTAACTGCTGCTTAAACATTCAATTGAGTCTATTTCAGCTTTGATCATATCCAGCTTCTGTGGTCTTTGGTGGCCTCGTTTTTTTGCAGCTAGCTATTCCAAGCATGATTGAGCTCTCTAATGAATTTGATTGCATAACATATGAAATAATCAATTCAATATATATTTTGTGATTATTTTTTTTTGCATGTTTTGTTTTATTTCAATGATGTGTCACGGATGAATGTATGATGAGCAGATACTGGTGACCCATTTTGAAACAGTTTGTATATGTTTGGGACATTTCCAGCAAGTTTTATTTTGAGCCCATTGTTATTTTGGAGAAACTATAAACATAAAAGTTTTATTTGTTTTTCCACCAAAAGGTCGATCCCTAAAGCGGGAAACAGGACAGTTTATATTCAGATGTAACAGTTGTGGATGATCCGTGGTTATAAAAACCTGTTAATACAGTCCAAGGTATGGAGTTACATCTCAGTCCATTAGTTTAAAAGGATTCCTGAAAGACTCCCTGCCTAGAGATATATATAACTGATTTTAAATGGCCTTTTAGCTACTTTTTTATTTCTTATCATCATCATGCAGAATGCACTTGTGGCATTTCCACACTGACATGCAGCAAGAATTATGAGTATAATTTTAATGAATACCAACTGAGAAACGATGAGGAGCTTCTACACACCATCAGCTCCCATAATCCTCCCTATACTATCACACTGATCAGATTAAAAAGCCTAATAAAAAATCTTTCACATCAGAAAATACATCAAGTCAGATAATAAGAATAAAATTGAGTTAAGGGGCAAAGAAATGGCTTTATACTCCATTAGAATAAATGCAAAACTGCAAATGTGTCTTTTGTAAATGGAATGAACAACATTAAGGAATAAAATAAAGCTGTATAATTACAATAATTCATTCATCCATTTTCAATAATTCTCTGTAACTGCTAGTCAGGGTCATGATGGATCCGGAGCAACTAAGTGCACAAAGGGAGGATACGAATATACTGTAGTATGAAATTTCTCTCATGTAAAACTTGTTTATGCTTTTTACCAGGTAACAAGGAGCATCAAACTAAGTACAACAAAACAAGTAAGGCTTGGAATTGTGCTACTTATGTAGCCAAGATATGTTTTAGTGTCTTTGTCTGTGTAACACAATATGGTTTTAGGTGAGTGTGTGATGATGTACAGAGCGTCACTTTCTGCACCATTTCCTGCCATATTTTCCCCTTCCAGTCAACTTCTCATAAATATGCTTTAATACACTTTCTGTGTCTTATCTTCTTTGAGGTGGGTTCAAATTGTGTCTTCTAGTCCAGAACAAATCTATATGTATCAACTAAACAATAGTCAATCAAATATTTATATAAAAAAGTAAA